>JACGTP010000738.1:0-14385 GCA_023678845.1 Mischocyttarus mexicanus
CGCTGTTGGCAAATTGTTCGATTAGAAAATTCTTTTTCTTTGAGAAAAAACTTTACAAACAACAAAATATTTAGCGCCTTGTTTAGAAATTACTACTAAATAATAGAAAAAACCCTTAGTCTCAATTTAAAATATTTCTTAATAATTTACCATAAAAATTACGGACTGAGTAATCTAAGGAAGTAATGAGTTCTTGAAGTTAAGATACTTTGATTGTAGCGTACCGTGAAAAAAATTCCATAGTTTCGAGGCTTTTTTTTCGCTGTTGGCCAAATTCTCGATTTGAAAATTCTTTTTTCTTGAGAGAAAACCTTACAAACAACGAAATTTTTGGGACCAGCTTTAGAAATAACTACTGAATAATAGGAAAAACCCTTAGCTTCAATTTGAGATATTTCCTAATAATTTGCACTAAAAATTACGAGCTGGGTAATCTAAGGGTGTTCGAAAAACGCGCCACTGAACTAGGGGTCAGCACCTCTCCAGCAGCGCGATCGAGATGCTCCTGTCATCTGAAGTAGGAAAATCCATCGATCACTCCTATTGATCAAAAATTACGCCACTTCTCGGGGAAACAGATGATTGGTACTGCATGACGTCACATATAGCGTGGTTTTTTCCCGATTGCTGGAAAATCTCACCTGAGTAGCGTGGAATGTGCTAATTGGCGGAAAAGCTTTCTGCCACGTCGACACTTTTTTACCAGCCCGTACCGGTAAGGTGCGAGATGCCTCATTATAATTCAAAAAGTGATAGAGTGCAGTGGTGTTAACAAATTATCTAAAATAGTGACTTCTCTATATTCCTACTTCTCACTGTTTTTCTCTTTTCTCCTTATCTAAGCTAATCTCTTCTATCCTCTATCTCCATAATCAGAGTTCTCTTTTCTTTCTCTTCTTTTCTCCTAGCTATTCTCTCCTTAATTACCTCCCTGCTCTTCGCCTAAGTCCTCTCTTTCTGTCTGTCCTCTCTTTTCCTTTTCCATCACCACATCTTGTATTACTATTCTTGTTACTTCTTTTATCTCTCTCTTATTTCTCTGTTCATCTCAATAAATCTGTTACGTTGCTGCTTAAACCAGTATTTTTCTTCTCGTCTTATATATACAGTCCACTAGTCGTCTCCTAATCCTCTCCATCATCCCTTGACCATCTCTATTACATTTCCCAACATTTTTTGTTCCTTCGAGCCGGAGCTTTAAGTAAGCGCGTAACAGTGAACAGTATCAGACGTCTCTCTCTCATCACCATGGCCGCTAAGATACTCCTGCAGCATCTACTCAGCCAGCATCGCTGACATTCTCAATAAGACCAAAGACATCTCAGCGATGAATCTGGCCACCGCGAAGCGAACTCGCGACTTCCTCGAAATCAGCTGGAAGAAGTTCGACGCGGAGAATGAAAAACTCTACCAGGCATTTCGGGAGCCGCCGTTTGAGCACCCGTACTTCAAGGAGGGAAGGTATGAGGCGACGATGCAGTCATACTTCTCAGGCCTCTCTGTGCTCTATCGCCGCATCGAAGCTTTGGCACCTCCTGCATCTCCGGCCAGAATGTACAAGCAGGCACGATCTCGGGCAGCTCTCCCAATTATCGAACTACCGAAATTCTCGGGGTCCTTCACCGACTGGAGGCCCATCGAGGACCTGTTCTCTTTGTTAGTGAGGGAAAATCTAGACATCTCATCGGTGGAAAAAATGCACTATCTCCGCTTCAGCCTGGAGGGAGAAGCAGCAAGGGTCATCTCGAATCTCAAGCTCTCGGCGGACGCGTTTGAGACTGCGTGGAAGCGTCTGGTCGGGAGGTTCGACAACAAGCGTCTTCTCGCAATGGCGCATGTTGAAAAGCTGCTGGATCTCCCACCAGTGAAGCCAAGGACATCTCAGGGGCTACACCAGATAGTCAACATTATTGAGTCCTCTCTTAGCGCGATCGAAGTCCTAGGCTGCCCAGTTGAACAGTGGGGCCTGATCGTGCTCCAGCGAGCAAGCTCGGCGCTGGACGCCAAACCAAGGGAGGACTGGGAGCATCACCTGGGCTCTTTGACCGAAATCCCCCCGTATCGGAGGCTGCTATCGTTCATCTCAGCCGCTGCACGAGCTCTGGAGCACATAGAGAGCCACCGAGATCACGAGAAGGCAATGAGCTCCAGGACATCTCGCGCGCAGAGAGCCTCGCCTGCCAGGTCATACGCAAAGGTGCTAAACCAAGCGCCGCAGTCATCTCCAAGGCCAGTATCAAAACAACAGACCTCTCAGCAGCCAGCACCTAGCAAGCAGACATCTCCTCAGCCAGCAAATCCGCAGCCATCTCAACCGCAAGCAGCCATGCCGCCGGCATCTCAAGGGCAATCGCCGTCCTTTATCCCAGACCTCTCGAATAATTACTGCTACTGCAAGCGGCAGCATTACCTCGCCTTCTGCCCCAAGTTCGCCAGTCTCAGTCGAAAGGAAAGGGTGGAGGTGTTGACGGAGAAGAGGCTGTGCTTCAACTGCCTAGGGAGGCATAACGTTCGGCAGTGCAGAAGCACGAGGAGGTGCAAAACCTGTGGGGAGCCGCACCACACGCTGATCCACCCAGGACACCTCGCCATCTCCACCAAGCCAAAGGCATCTCAGGTGCGGTCAAGCTCGTCGAGTATCATCTCTAGCGCCACGATGTCATCACAGAGGCTGCCTTTATCGTCGAGCACGCCTTCATTATCAGATGTCCCGGCTCATCGGCGGTCTCGTCGGAGGTCTCATCAAAAAAGGTCATCTCACATAAAGTCATCTCATTCTCGATCATCCTCCTCATCCACTCCCATAGCATCTCATTCTTAACCATCCTCTTCATCGTCGTCATCTCATCAAAAGTCATCTCCACCGCCATCATCTCACAAGTCAGCTCAACCATCGTCATCTCATCGTTCACCCTCTCGCTCCTTCTCCAACACCAAAGCACCCTCACATTGAGGTGTTGGTAGGACATCTCAAAACCCACGTAGTCATCTCAAGACAATTCTAAAGTGGTCCATCTCATCTTCATCAAAGTCGTCCCTCTCATTATCATCAAGGTCATCTCAGAAGGTTAAAAGAGTCAGATTCTCCTCGCTCATTTCGGATTGCGACCGATCATCTCATTCCTCTCTTTCATCCTGCTCTCAAGCTCCCGTGCTTCTTGCAACTTGCAAAGCCTTTGCAATCTCTCCGAAGGGAGCTCCGACTTTGATACGTCTTCTCATTGATCCTGGATCAGAGTTAACTTTAGCTTCTTCCAAACTCGTAGCAAAGTTAAATCTCAAACGCCACCCAGGATACATCCCTATTCAGGGCTTGGGTAGTTCATCTCCAGGAGCAACTCAGGGTCAAGTATCATTGACCCTCTAATCGACCTACTCGTTCTCTTAAGTCAATCTCAAGGCATTAATTTTTCCAAAGATTACATCTTAAGTCCCGTCGTCAGTAATATCGGAGCAAGACCGGCCTCATCTTAGACCTCTCAGACTAGCTGACCCTGACTTTCTCACTCCCAAATCCGTTGACCTTCTCATTGATGCTGATAATCTCAGAAGGATAATGAAGTCATCTCGCCTTATCATGCGAGGCGACTCTAAACCCATAGCGTTTCATACAAGGTTTGGTTGGGCGGTGCTAGGCGCGACCGCCAGCCCGCGCCAGTCCAACTCTCCTATAAGTTTTCATGCCATCTCCAATGAATCTCTCAATGAAACTCTCACCAAGTTCTGGGTTCAGGAAGAAGTCTCATCTTGTCCTACGTCCTCTCTAAGTCTCGCTGAGTCAGAGTGCGAGAAGCACTTCGTAGACACTCACTCTCGACTTCTTACAGGTCGTTACGTAGTTCGTTCGCCATTCTCAAAGGACATCTCCACCCTAGGGCACTGAAAGTCGTTAGCCACAAAGTGCCTTCAGAGACTTCTCAAGAGATTCGGAAGCGATAGTTTTCTCAAAGAGAAATACACTGAATTTCTCAGAGAGTACGAGTCGTTAGGACAAATGGTCCCAGTTCCTCTCGATGCACCTGAGCCATCTCACACTTTCTACCTCCCGCACCACGGAGTGTGGCGCGATCAGAGTTCTTCCACAAAGTTGCGAGTATTGTTCAACGGGTCAGCTAAATCGTCATCTCATGTCACTCTCAATGATCTCATGCATACCGGTCCTAAGACCCAAACTGCCATCTTCGATGTATTGCTCTGGATTAGGCAGCATAAGCACATTTTCATTACGGACATAGTGAAGATGTTCCGTCAAATTCAGGTGCATCCCCAAGATCGAGATCTTCAAAGAATTCTCTGGGTAAACGAGTCATCTCAAATTCAAGCCTATCAGCTCACGACAGTGACGTATGGAACTCGCGCAGCTCCCTATCTAGCCTGCCGTGTCCTCAAACAGCTAGTTGAGGACGAAGGTCATAACTATCCTCTTGCTATAGATCCCATTCTCAAGGGAAGCTATGTTGACGACATCTTAGGAGGGGCAGAGTCCATTAAGCAGCTCAATGTAGTCGCATCCCAGCTACGAGAAATGTGCGACTCCGTCTGTTTACCGCTGGATAAGTGGAAAAGCAACTCTCGTGACTTCTCTTACTTATCGTCCACGCATTCTTACCTCTCACCTGTCCATTCGTTTGACGATCTTACCACCAAGATCTTAGGCATCTCGTAGAATTCTCAGAAAGATGTGTTCACATTTGACGGAACCATCTCATTCCATCAGGCAGTTACAAAGCGAATTATTCTCTCAGAAGTGGCCCAGCTGTTTGACCCTCTCGGACTCCTCTCTCCAGTGGTAATCAAAGCCAAAATTCTCATGCAGCGACTCTGGTTGGAAAAAGTTGGCTGGGATGATGAACTGACACCAGATATCATTCACGAATGGTCTCAGTTCAGGCAAAATCTCGCACGGCTCTCAGTCCTGGAGACTTCCCGTTGGCTCAATCTCTCTTCTAAGGCACTCTCAGTGCAGATTCATGGCTTCTCAG
Organism: Mischocyttarus mexicanus; assembly: GCA_023678845.1. Lineage (NCBI taxonomy): Eukaryota > Metazoa > Arthropoda > Insecta > Hymenoptera > Vespidae > Mischocyttarus > Mischocyttarus mexicanus. The sequence continues at coordinate 4,983 of JACGTP010000738.1, forward strand.
TCGCATCTCAACTTGCTATGGCAACAGTAGTCTATCTCAGGGTGTCATACCTGGACAAGCCTCCAGTAGTCCGTCTAGTCTGCTCTAAGACAAAAGTAGGTCCTCTCGAGCGACTCACTATCCCAAGACTTGAACTCTCAGCTGCAGCTCTTCTGGCCAGACAAACCAAGGAGGTGATCAGACTTCTCGACCTCTCAGAAGTGGACACTTTCATGTGGTCTGACTCGTCTGTGACCCTTGCATGGGACAAAAACAATCAAATGAGATGGAAGGAATTCGTAGGGAATAGAGTCGCTGCTATTGACAATTCAGTACCTCAGGCTCATTGGAAATTTATCTCCGGAAAGCTCAATCCCGCCGACTGTGCATCTCGAGGGCTTAGCGCATCTCAACTTATCGAGCATTCTCTATAGTGGAAAGGTCCACCGTAGCTCTCGAAATCTCCCGAGTTCTAGCCATCGTCAGCACCACCAGCACCGAACACAGACCTGGAGGAGCGCCCTGGCATCTCACTCACACTCTCACCGGCCAAATCTCCGACTTGGGATTTCATCGACCTCTCGCATATGTCCTCCTTCTAAAGGAATCTCACGAAGTTACTTCGCATTACTGCACTGTCGCAATGAGCGATCTCCTGCTTCAAGAAAGTTCCAGGCGCAAAATTGTCTATCTCACCACTCAATCCAGCGGACCTGGAGCAAGCCAAGCTGTTCAGGATACGTAAGACTCAAGAGGCGTACTTCGCTCCAGAATTGAAATCTCTCACAGCTGGTCAATCTCTTCACAAGCGGCATGTGCTATCTCGACTCACGGCCTTCGTCGATCGTGCCGGAATTCCCCGAGTTGGTGGACGTCTCCAGAACTCTCAGCTGGATGAGGACAGCAAACATCCAGCCATACTACCTCGCCAGTCCAAGTTCACTCAGCTGGTCATATCCAATGCTCACGCCAGAACGATGCATGGAGGAACTCAGCTGACACTGGCATACATCCGGAGGACTTTCTGGATCATTGGAGGACGAGCTCCGGTCAAGTCCTTCATGAAGGACTGCATCCCATGTGCCCGAATACGCGGAGTGAGAGCGCATCAACTCATGATTCCACTTCCGACATCTCAAGTCACGCCATCTCTTGTATTCGAGACTACCGGACTAGATCATGCTGGTCCAGTCTCGCTAAATACCTTCCAGGATAGAGGAGCAAAAAGCATTAAGGGCTGGATAGCAGTGTTTGTCTGTTTCTCTACTTCTGCAGTTCATCTCGAAGTCGTCTCGGACTACTCCACGGAGGAGTTTCTCAATACATTCCGGAGGTTCGCCAGCCGGCGGGGGATACCTAAAACGCTCAGGAGCGACTGCGGAACAAACTTCCAGGGAGCCAACGCTCAGCTGAAGGAGCTGTTTTCGACCGCCACGAAGGAATCTCTCAGGATTCAAAGACTTCTCGCTAATGACGGCACGAAGTGGATTTTCAACCCTCCAGGAGCACCTCATATGGGCGGAAAATGGGAAACAGCTGTGAAATCCATAAAGTATTATCTCCAACGAGCCATCTGTGATACTTTGTTCACTTTCGAAGACTTCTCCACCTCCTTAGCTCAGGTCGAGGCGGTTCTCAACTCACGACCTCTCCATTCTCTCTCGGAGGACCCTGATGACCTCTTAGCATTAACTCCAGGGCATTTCATCAGGGACGAGGCATTGACCAATATCCCTGAACAATCCCTAACAGACATCTCTGATTCTAGACTATCTCACTTCCAGCGGATTCAAGAGCGTTTTCAGCAATTTTGGAGGAGGTGGTCTGCAGAATGCCTGCATGCGCACCAGACTACATCCAAATGGCAGACATCTCAGGACACCATCAAGAAAAAATCTCTAGTTCTCATCTCGGACGAGCGTTTTCCACTCTCCAAATGGCCTCTCGCAAGGGTGATAGAACTCCACCCAAGAAAGGATGGTCTATGCCGTATCGTCACGGTTAAGACAGCCACGAGCACTATCACCAGGCCAAACGTCAAGCTCGTCCCGCTGCCTGTTCCCCCACATACGGATCCCTGAAAAGTGTGCAGCAGTTTTTCTCTTCTTGGTCATCTCTAATTCATGTTATGCGGTCGAGAATTGGGGAGGGGGGGGGGAGAATGTTCGAAAAACGCGCCACTGAACTAGGGGTCAGCACCTCTCGAGCAGCGCGATCGAGATGCCTCCTGTCATCTCAAGTAGGAAAATCCATCGATCACTCCTATTGATCAAAAATCAAGCCACTTCTCGGGGAAAAAGATGATTGGTACTGCATGACGTCAAATATGGCGTGATTTTTTCCCGATTGCTGGAAAATCTCACCTGAGTAGCGTGGAAGGTGCTAATTGGCGGAAAAGCTTTCTGCCACGTCGACACCTTTTTACCAGCCCGTACCGGTAAGGTGCGAGGTGCCTCATTCTAATTCAAAAAGTGATCGAGTGCAGACGTGTTAACAAATTATCTAAAAAAGTGACTTCTCTATATTCCTACATCTCACTATTTTTCTCTTTTTTTCCTTACCTAAGCTAATCACTTCTATCATCTATCTCCATAATCAGACTTCTCTTTTCTTTCTCTTCTTTTCTCCTAGCTATTCTCTGCTTAATTATCTCCCTACTCTTCGCCTAAGTCATCTCTTTCTGTCTGTCCTCTCTTTTTTTTTCCATCACCACATCTTGTATTACTATTCCTGTTACTTCTTTTATCTCTCTCTTTCTCTGTTCATCTCAATAAATCTGTTACGTTGCCGCTTAAACCAGTGTTTTTCTTCTCGATTCTTATATACATTCCACTAGTCGTCTCCTAATCCTCTCCATCATCCCTTGAAAATCTCTATTACATTTCCCAACAAAGGGAGTAATAAGTTTTCCACGTTGAGATACTTTTATTCTAGCATACCGCGAAAAAATTCTATAGTTTAGAGGCATTTTTATCGCTGTTGGCCAAAATCTTAATTTTAAAATTCTTCTTTCTTAAAAGAAAACCTTACAAACAACAATATTTTAGGCGCCTCGTTTAAAAATTGATACTGAGTAATAGGAAAAACCCTAAGCCGTAATTTAAGATATTTCTTAATTCTTTCCCCTAAAAATTACAAACTTGGTAATCTAAGGAAGTTATGAGTTTTTAACGTTGAAAAGCTTCGATTCTAGAATACTGCGAAAAAATTCCTTACTTTCGATGCTTTTTTTTCGCTGTTGGCCCAATTCTCAGTTTAAAAATTCTGCTTTCTTGAGAAAAAACCTTACAAACAACGTAATTTTTACGCCGCGTTTAGAAATTAATACTGAATATAAGGAAAGACCCTTAGCATCAATTTCAGATATTTCCATATAATTTATTGAACAAATTACGAACTAGGTAATGTAAGGAAATAACGAGTTGCAATGTTCAGATACTTTGATTCTAGCATACCGCGAAAAAAATCCATAGTTTCGAGGCTTTTTTTTCGCTTTTAGCTAAATTTTCGATTTTAACATTCGTCTTTCTTGAGTTAAAACCTTACATACAACGAAATTTTTGGTGCCTTGTTTAGAAATTAATACTGGATAATAGAAAAAACCCTTAGCTTCAATTTGAGATATTTCCTAATAATTTACCTTACAAATTACGAACTGGGTAATCTAAGGAAGTTATGAGTTCTTGAAGTTAAGATACTTTGATTCTAGCATACCGCGATGAAATTCCATAGTTTCGAGGCATTTTTATCGCTGTTGGCCAATATCTTAATTTAAAAAATCTTCTTTCTTAAGAAAGAACCTTACAAACAACAAAATATTTGGCGCATTGTTTAGAAATTACTACTAAATAATAGAAAAAACCCTTAGCTTCAACATGAAATATTTCCTTATAATTTACCCTTAAAAATACGAACTGGGTAATGTAAGGAAGTAATGAGTTTCTGAAGTTAAGATACCTTGATTCTAGCATACCGCGAAAAAATTTTATTGTTCCGAGGCTTTTTCTTTCGCTTTTGGCTTAATTTTCGATTTGAAAATATTCTTTCTTAAGTAAAAACCTTACAAACTTCAAAATTTTTGGCGCTTTGTTTAGAAATTAATACTGAATAATATGAAAAACCCTTAGTTTTAATTTGAGATATTTCCTCATTATTTAACTTAAAAAAAACGAACTGGGTAATGTAACGGAATTATGAGTTTTCTACGTTCAGATACTTTGATTCTAGCATACCGCTAAAAAATTCTATAGTTTTGAGGCTGTTTTTTCGCTGTTGGCTAAATGTTCGATTTAAAAATTCTTCTTTCTTGGGTAAAAACCTTACAAACAACGAAATTTTTTGCGCTTCGTTTAGAAATGACTACTAAACTATAGGAAAAACCATTAGCTTTGATTTGAGACATTTTTTAATAATTTGCTCTAATAATTACAAAAGAAGGATATAGGTGTCTAATGAGTTCTCAACGTTGAGATAATTTGATTCTAGCTTACTGCGAAAAAATTCCATAGTTTCGAGGAATTTTTATCGCTTTCGGCCAAAATCCTAATTTAAAAACTCTTCTTTCTTAAGATAGAACCTTACAAACATCATAATATTTGGCGCCTCGTTTAGATATTACTACTAAATAATAGAAAAAACCCTTAGCTTCAATTTAAAATATTTCCTAATATTTTACCCAAAAAAATACGAACTGGGTAATCTTAGGAAGTAATAAGTTTTTGAAGTGAAGATACCCTTATTCTAGCATACCGCTAAAAAATTCTATTGTTTCGACACTTTTTTCCCTGTTGGCAAAATTCTTGAATTGAAAATTCTTCTTTCTTGAGAGAAAACTTTACAAACAACGCAATTTTAGGCGCCTTGTTTAGAAATTGCTTCTAAAGTATAGAAAAAGTCCTTATCTTCACTTTGAAATATTTCATAATATTTTGCCTTTAAAATAACGAACTGGGTAATCTAAAGGAGTAATGAGTTATAAACGTTCAGATACTTTGATTCTAGCATTCCGCGAAAAAATGCTATAGTTCCGAGGCTTTTTTTTTGCTGGTGGCAAAATTCTCGATTTAAAATTACTTTCTTCTTAAAAAAAACCCTTTTAAAAAACCAAGTTTTGAATGCCTTGTTTAGAAATTACTACTGAATAATAGGTAAAACTTTTAGCTTCAATTTGAAATATTTCTCAATAATTTACCCCAAAATGACACTCTCTGTAAACTAAGGGAGTTTGAGTTTTCAACGATCAGATACTTTCATTCTAGCATACCGCGAAAAAAATCCAAAGTTCCGAAGCTTTATTTCGCTTTTGGCTAAATTTTCGATTTGAAAATTCTTCTATCTTTAGTAAAAACCTTACAAAATTCAAAATTTTTGGCGCGTTGTTTAGAAACTAATACTAAATAATATGACAAACCCTTAGTTTTAATTTGAGATATCTCTTAATTATTTACCTAAAAAAAAACGAACTGGGTAATGTAACGAAGTTATGAGATTTCTACGTTTAGATACTTTGATTCTAGCATACCGCTACAAAATTCTATAGTTTCGAGGCTTTTTTTTCGCTGTTAGCTAAATGTTCGATATGAAAATTCTTCTTTCTTTGGTAAAAATTTTTCAAACAATGAAATTTATTGCGTTTCGTTTAGAAATGACAACTAAACAATAGGAAAAACCATAAGCTCTAATTTCAGACATTTTTTAATAATTTGCCCGAAAAATTACAAAATAGGGATCTAAGTGAGTAATGACTTTTAAACGTTGAGATACTTTGATTCAAGCGTACCGCGAAAAAATTCCATAGTTTTGAGGCTTTATTTCGCTTTTTGCTAAATGTTCGATTTGAAAATTCTTTTTTCTTGGGTAAAAACCTTACAAAAAACAAAATATTTGGCGCCTCGTTTAGATATAACTACTAAATAATAAAAAAAACCCTTAGATTTAATTTTAAATATTTCCTAATATTTTACCCTAAAAAATACGAACTGGGTAATCTTAGGAAGTAATGAGTTTTTAAAGTGAAGATACCTTGATTCTAGCATACCGCGAAAATATTCCAATGTTTCGACACTTTTTTTCGCTGTTGGCGTAATTTTCGATATGAAAATTCTTCTTTCTTGAGAGAAAACTTTACAAACAACGCAATTATGGGCGTCCCGTTTAGAAGCTACTACTAAATTATAGAAAAAATCCTTATCTTCACTTTGAAATATTTCATAATAATTTAGCCCTAAAATTACGAACTGGGTAATCTAAAAAAGTTATGAGTTTTCAACGTTAAGATGCTTCGATTCTAGCATAACGCGAAAAAATTCCATAGTTTCAAGGCTTTTTTTTTGCTGTTTGCAAAATACTCGATATAAAATTTCTTTTTTCTTAAAAACAAATCTTACAAAAAACAAAATTTTAAAAGCCTTGTTTAGAAATTACTACTGAATAATAGGTAAAACTTTTAGCTTTAATTTGAAATATTTCTCAATAACTTACCCCAAAATTACAAAAATGGTAATCTAAGGGAGTTATGAGTTTTCAACGTTCAGATACTTTCATTCCAGCATACCGCGAAAACAAACCATAGTTCCGAGGCTTTATTTCGCTTTTGGCTAAATTTTCGATTTGAAAATTCTTCTTTCTTGAGTAAAAACCTTACAAACTTCGAAATTTTTGGCGCCTTGTTCAGAAATTAATACTGAATAATATGAAAAACCCTAAGTTTTAATTTGAGATATTTCCTAATTAATTACCTTAAAAAAAAACAAACTGGGTAATGTAACGGAGTTATAAGTTTTCTACGTTCAGATACTTTGATTCTAGCATACCGCGAAAACATTCCATACTTTCAAAGATTTTTTTCTGCTTTTAACTAAATGTTCGATTTGAAAATTCTTCTTTCATGAGTAAAAACCTTACTTACAACGAAATTTTTGGCGCCTTGTTTAGAAGTTAATACTGAATAATATGATAAACCCTTAGGTATAATTTGAGATATTTCTTAATTATTTATCTCACAAAAAACGAACGTGAGGATTGTGAGGGAGTTATGAGTTTTCTACGTTCCGATACTTTGATTCCAGCATACCGCGAAAAAATTCCATAGTATCAAAGTTTTTTTTTCGCTGTTGGCTAAATTTTCGATTTGAAAATTCTTCTTTCTTGAGGAAAAACCTTACACACAACGAAATATTTGGTGCTTCGTTTAGAAGTTTCTACTGGATAATAGGTAAAACTTTTAGCTTCAATTTGAAACATTTCTCAATAATTTACAACACAAATTACGAACTGGGTACTCTAAGGAAGTAATGAATTCTTAAAGTTAAGATACTTTGATTCTAGCATACCGCGAAAAAATTCCATAGTTTCGAGGCTTTTTTTCGCTTTTGGCTAAATTTTCGATTTGAAAATGCGTTTTTCTCGTGTAAAGACCTTACCTACAATGAAATTTTTGGCGCCTTGTTTAGAAATTACTACTGAATAATATAAAAAACCCTTAGCTTTAATTTTAGATATTTTTTAATAATTTACCCTAAAAATTATAAAATAGGTAATAAAAGAGAGTTATGAGTTTTCTACGTTCAGATACTTTGATTCCAGCATACCGCGAAAAAATTCCATAGTTTTGAGGCATTTTTATCGCTGTTGGCTAAATTTTTGATTTGAAAATTCTTCTTTCTTGAGGAAAAATCTTACAAACCACGAAATTTTTGGCGCTTTGTTTAGAAATTACTACTGAATAATAGGACAAACCCTTAGCTGCAATTTGAAACATTTCTCAATAATTTACCCCACAAATTACGCACTGGGTAATCTAAGGGAGTAATGAATTCTTAAAGTTTAGATACTTTGAATCTAACATACCGCGAAAAATTCCATAGTTTCAAAGGCTTTTTTTTCGTTTTGGCAAAATTTTCGATTTGAAAATGCGTTTCTCTTGAGAAAAAACATTACATACTACGAAATTTTTTGGCGCCTTTTTTAGAAATTAATACTGAATATTATGAAAAACCCTTAGCTTTAATTTTAAATATTTCTTAATTATTTACCACAAACAAACGAACGTGGGAATTGTAAGATAGTTATGAGATTGCTACGTTCAGAAACTTTGATTCTAGCATACCGCGAAAACAATCCATAGTTTCGAGGCTTTATTTCGTTTTTGGCTAAATTTTCGATTTGAAAATTCTTCTTTCTTGAGTAAAAACCTTACAAACTTCGAAATTTTTGACGCCTTGTTCACAAATTAATACTGAATAATATGAAAAAACCTTAGTTTTAATTTGAGATATTTCCTAATTATTTACCTTAAAAAAAACAAACTAGGTAATGTAAGGGATTTATGCGTTTTCTACGTTCAGATACTTTGATTCAAGCATACCAGGAAAAAATTTCATAGTTTCGAGACATTTTTATCGCTGTTGGCCAAAATCCTTATTTAAAAAATCTTCTTTTTTGAGAAAAAACCTTACAAAAACGAAATTTTAAACACCTCGTTTAGATGTTACTACTAGATAATAGGAAAAACCCTTAGCTTTACTTTAAGATATTTGCTAATAATTTACCTCACAAATTACGAACTAAGTATTCTAAGGGAGTATTGAGTATACAACGTTCAGATACTTTGATTCTAGCATACCGCGAAAAAATTCCATAGTTTCGAGGTTTTTTTTCGCTTTTAAGTAAATGTTCAATTTGAATATTCTTCTTTCTTGTGGAAAAACCTTACAAACAATGGAATTTTTGGCTCCTTGTTTAGAAATTACTACTAAATAATTGATTAAACTTTTAGCTTCAATTTGAAAAATTTCTTAATAATTTACCCCAAAAATTACGAACTTGGTAATTTAGGCGAGTAATGAATTCTTAAAGTTAAGATACTTTGATTGTAGCATACCGCGAAAAAATTCCATAGTTTCCAGGTTTTTTTTCGCTTTTAACTAAATGTTCGATTTGAAAATTCTTCTTTCTTGAGTAAAAACCTTTTATACAACGAAATTTTTGTCGCCTTGTTTAGAAATTAATACTGAATTATATGAAAAACCCTTAGCTATAATTTGAGATATTTGTTAATTATTTACCCGAAAAAAAACGAACGAGGGAATTGTGAGGGAGTAATGAGTTTTTTACATTTAGGTACTTTGACTCCAGTTTACCGCGAAAAAATTCCATAGTTTCGAGGCATTTTTATCGCTGTTGACCAAAATACTTATTTAAAAAATCTTCTTTCTGGAGAAAAATCCTTACAAAAAACAAAATATTTGACAACTCGTTTAGAAATTACTAATGAAGAATAGGTAAAACTTTTAGGCTCAATTTGAAACATCTCTCAATAATTTACCCTACAAATTACGAAGTAGGTAATCTAAGCGAGTAATGAGTTCTTAAAGTTAAGACACTTTCATTCTAGCATACCACGAAAAAATTCTATAGTTTCGAG
>JACGTP010000739.1:0-19481 GCA_023678845.1 Mischocyttarus mexicanus
TTTTTTATTCCTTTCTTAGTGTCGATTAATAATTATCGTTCGTGGATTGTTCATTATTTTCTCTCGGTAATAATATTATATTTTATTATACATCAATTAACATCAAGCAACAAGTTAAATCACACATTTTGTTTTTTATTTTACAACATTGATTGGTTGGATAAAATGTTAAGATGATTTGTTATAATACAGAATACCCTTTTCACCTGTCCCTCACTGTCCACCCTTGGCAAAATATCATTCAATCTGGATTCAAATAATGACGAACATTACTTTCATTAAAAAATATTTTCATTTGATTGTAGATAATCATATATCGTCAAATGCAGATTCACGGGGGTTCGGGTTATTAGGTGGATTAGTTTTTCATCGGATGTAAGGACCCACCCATTTACTATTTATATAAACGTACCCAAGTATTCGCAAATATTGATTGACTTCAAATGTGGATTGTTTGATAGCATCTGTAAAATAATCACTCTTCCAGGTTGGATTTTGGAGAACCATTGTGCCCAAAAAGTCTATAATTTTATGGCCAGTAATTACTAATGGATAAGTCCGATGGTAGTTCCTATAAGTTGTATTGAATTCGTAATACCAAAATTTAACTGAAGCAATACATACTTCGGGATATGTATAAAAACCATATAACATCATATCGTGATAGGCGTCATTAACATGAAGGCCTTTATGAAAAAAAGCCCAAAGCGCTTGTAGGACTATTTTAAATTTATCAGACACTATTGAATCCATTACCGAGCAGTTAAAGTCAAAATCTTTGTTAAATATGTAATTCAATTATGATATTGTTAGTATAATTCAAATACCTCACTGTACGAAATGTTTAATTTTAGTTTTCGTTTAATTATCATCGAATTTGATTGTGTAAGTTAATAGATACTTATTTATTTGAAATATTATTAATCGTAATAAGTATCATCAAGGTCTTTATTATAAAAATGTCCAAAGTTTTAGGAACGCTGTTTAAAATTGTTTAAAAACACTCTCGAATTCATTAACAAGCAGTTAACGTCAAAATCTTTATAAAATATGTCATTTAATCGTGATGTTGTTAGTATAATTCAAATAACCCACTACACGAATGTTTAATTTTCTTTCTTATTTAATTATCATCGAATTTGATTGTGTAAGATAATAGATATTTATTTGAAATATTACCAATCGTAATAAGTATCATTAATATCTGGATTAATATCCAGTCCTTTATTGTAATACAGTCCAAAGTTTTTGGAACACTGTTTGAAATTTTTATACACTCTCAAATTCATAAGCGAGCAGTTAACGTCAAAATCTTTGTTAAAATCGTGATATTGTCATCATAATTCAAATAACTCATTACACGAATGTTCTATTTTATTTTTCATTTTATTATCATCGTACTTTATTGCGATAATAGATATTTATATATATATAAATATATATATTTGAAAGATATTATTAATCGTAATAAGTATCATTAATATACAGGCCTTTATTGTAAAAACGTCCAAAGTTTTTGGAACACTGTTTGAAATTTTTTAAACACCTTCGAATTCATTGGCAAGCAGTTAACGTGAAAATCTTTGTAAAATATTTAATTAAATCGTGGTATTGTTAATATATTTAAATAACTCACTTATTCGAATGTTTAAATTTATTCTTTATTTAATTGTCCATTGTATTTGATCGAGATAATGGATATATTTGAATTATACTAATCGTAATAAGTACTATTACTTTGTATATATGGTGTTGCTTTGATTTGATTAGGATTAGTCGTTATTTATATTGATATATTAAAGTTTCTTCAAAATATAAACAAACGATAATAATATTCTGTAAAACTGTAAGATTCTTATAGAGTTAATGGATGAAATTGTCAGATAAATGATTGACCAGCATACGTAAATTTTATTGGACAATGGGATAGTTTTATGAACAAAGAAAAAGTACCATGAATGTATTTGGTTATAATAAAAGTTTATTTCTTATAGAAAAATTTCTTTAGAAGTTTGGAGTATTGTAAACGATTTGATTTTTGATTCTCTAACCGATTGTCCTTTATGGCAACTATTGTTGATAAATATTGGTAGTTTCAATATTATTGTTGATAGTTTAATAGCGAATTTTAACGTATCAGAAGAATAACAGTTTGATCTTATATTTCTATTAAATTACTATCAATTTATGGGAAGATATTTTAATCTGGATAATCTGTACAAATGTTACTTGCTTCGAGATTATCTTTTAGTATTTTTAATAATTATTCATTTAGATTTTATCGATGAAATAACAATAATAATACTCTACATTTTGTTTTTTTATTTTCTCATCGAAACAATTTATTAGACATTTATTATAGCGAAAATTTGAAATCCTATTTTACAGTGTAAACATTTTTTTCATAAGAAAATAATAATACGAGTAAATAATTATACGAGTAAGGTAACCGAACCCAAGAAAAGAGAAACAAGAAAAGACATTGCATTTAAATGGCAATATTCGTATCGGGCTACATCGAAATGAAGTCTTAAGGTGTACGATTTTATGATAGCTGATTAGGATTACAAGTTTAATTTTAATTTTCTACTGAAGCTTGGACTCCTTGAAATTTGATATCGTGCAAAGAAAACCTTTCTTTAAAATTTGACTTCTTTAAAAGAATTTGAGTAAAGGATAATCGTCAATACCCATAAAAAATTAAAAATATCTATTTGTTACTGATTAGAATTATTCTTTATTGTTTATAATGTTATGATACGAATAGTTTCAAAGTTATAATCAAAGTACAATATAAATAATAGAACCGAGTACAGTATTTTCTTATTCTTATTCGGTTTCGTCGAGTTAAAAAAAACTTACAATGTATTTTTTTCAATATCCAAGTATTTGAAAGCATATTTACAAGATTTATTTGACAATTTTACACTTTTTATACTTTTTTATTCTTTTCCTTCGTGTTAACAAAATTTTCTATGCCATCTTATAAAAATAAACGATAGTTAATACCTTTGAGTATCCTATAAGTTGAATAACTTAAATAGTATCTAAAGATTTGAATTTTTTTACTGATTGAAAAGAACAAATATACATTTCCCAAATTAATTTAAAATATATTCAACATTTAATCCATTTTAAGTGATTGTTTGTTTTCTAAATTATTTTTAATAAATAACTCAAAATAATTAATTTTAATTATTTATAATACAATAATTGTAATAATTAGAAATAATTAAAAAAGTAATTATTTTTGATATTATTTATTATGAAAATAAATAATTGAACTTAATCCTTGTATATTTTTCTCAATAAATTATTCGTGGAATAAATGCAACATATTTGTTTACGGTGTAGATAGAAATTTATTTTGACAATTTTATTTCAATACAGTCGTAGAAAAAATAGTCAACGGTATATAATAATTGTACTCTCTCCTCCCTTTTTCAGGGTATAATAATACTTATTACTCAAAGGGTTAATAATACGTAAGATGTGTTTATGAATCGTCTCTACAAAAATCTATTCCTATTTAATTGAAACTCTTGTGTGGTATAATATAATACTTCAGATATATATAATAATATTATTTTGTTTATTTCGTTCAAATAATTGGTAATATTGAAAATTTTTTAATAAAACAGCTGATTATTTTCTATAATTTCGTTGCACATCGATCGTGACAAAAAGACTTTTTGCATGGGGTTTTTTCTTGCACGGTAAATAACTCCCATTTTTATACGAAACAGAAAAAGAAAACCTAACTAGAGAAAACTTTTCATTACATATTTAAAAAAATAATAAGCGTTGTAGTAAGTTTTAAAAGCAAAAAAATTAAAAATACAGAAGACTCGAGTGTCGTACTTTTTAAAAAAAAAAAAAAAAAAGATAAGAACGCAATAAAAAAAGGTAAAAAAAAAAAGAAATAGAAAAGAAAAGTTAGAAAACTGTTAACATTTTTAATTGAAGAAAATTCGTTCTGAGAGATATTGAAATGATTTATCGTAGGGATTGATTACCTTTTATCGAGATTAAACAATATTTTTTTAAAAATGGAAGAAACAATACCTTTCTTTCTTTTCTTTTTTTTTTTTCTATTCTCCTTTAATCGAAGATACAAATCAAACAAGGAGATTGGATAAAAGAAATTCTGTTTTTTTTCTTTTTACGTAATCTTAATCCATTTGTTGTGGCAATAACTGTAACCAATATTTCTCATACAATTACGAAGAATTTCAAAGTCTACTCTTGAAGCGTCTATATAATGAGCAGTAGTCCAATTAGGATTATCCAGAACTAATTTCGATATAAATAACTGGAGATTAGTAACATCAATTAAATATAATGTATCCTCATCAAGTGTAGAATTTTGAAGGAAAAACTGATACCAATAGGTTATTGTATTGAAACATACATCGGGATATTCAAAATCTTTTTGTAACATACAATCCTTATAAGCATTATAAACACTAACGCCTTTATTAAAATATCTCCACAATTTTCTTATAAGAAAATGTAATCCACTAATATCGGCATTCATGATTTTTATTTTCCCCCAACTCTTTTAACAACAGGACCTTAGAAATACTCAAAAAGTCCTACCTGAGTCGTGCTATTGAAATATTCAAATAACTCTCGTTATATTAATGTTTAAATTGGCTATCGTAAATGACATTCAGATGTTACTAATCGAAATTAATATAATTGTTCCTACTGTGACGTGTGTATGTATTTGTGTGTGTGTGTGTGTGTGGATTTGATTTTATAAGAGAAGACGTTACTAATACAAATAATGAAAATTATTTTAAATATTAAAAAAAATAATCAAACAATAATAATAAACGTGTCAAACTGTAAAATTCTATCGTTGGTGGGTAAATTTGATAAATTATCAAATTTTTTTTTTTTTTTTTTGATAATTTATCAATTTTACCAAAATTTGTCCACCAACCAAGCTTATTTTCAAAACAGAATAATCGCTTTTGAAGATTCAAGACCTCAAAAAATAAAATAAAATTGTCATTATTCTGACGAAAATAATCTTATACCAAATAATGCTGATAAACATTAATGTTACAACAATCAATACATATCAGAGAATAAACACACGCACACACAGTTTGTTCTTATTTATCTGAAATTACTGTCAAATTGATGGTTAAATATTTTTTAATAGTATGCTTATCTTCTTTTCGTAGACACAATTACGAATTAAGATTACGTATATCCAAATATAAGTAAAATCAAAAATAATAAGTCATATTTAAATAAAACTAACCGACCACTATACTTAAAAAAAAAAAATGTTAGAGTTTTCATATTAAATCTGAAAACTTTTGCGGTGTTTAATAAAATTGACAAAATAAATAATATACGTTTATAATCTTCTTAAAAGATACTAATTCTTATGTTTAATACGCTTATTTATTGTTTTTTTTTTCTATTAAAATTTTTCTACTAGAATAATAACATTTTATTTTCAAGTTAGATTTTACTTTGAATAAAGTAGATCGTACTCTTGGTAAACTAAGTATCGTAATTTACAAAAATCCTGCTTTGTTAATTATACTTGGTTCCATTATTGAAAGAAAATGTCAAATCCGTTTCAAATTGTAATTTTCGAAAAGTTAGTTATCGATATGATTAAGATATTGTATATTAAGTAATTATATTAATAATTATTAATTAAGATGAATGAAGAGTGATCGGATTCGAGATACCATGTAATAGTTAATTCAAATAAAGAGTATCATCATTGTTCCACAATGATATATTATCTTCATAAAAGTTTTTCTTAAGTATCAGACCGAAATAGAGAAGACTTCTTGTTACTTAAATTATGGAAGTACCATTTAATAGTATCCTTTGATACTTTTATAGCATCCATGAAGCAAAAAATATTCCAATGTGGATATAAAGATTTAAGTGCTGTTAAAACTTCTATCTGTATATATGGTTTGTAAATGTCTATTGTTCTAAAACATTGAGGGTAACAAAAGTTTGTAGAGAATCTTTGATACCAATAATGTGTTGTAACAAAACATACTTCTGGATGTCGAAATACTCGTTTAACCAAACACCATTGTGCAGCTTTATCAACACTTGTTTCGTTAATATAAAAATGCCACAATAAACGTAACAACATTTTGAATTCCATATCTTAAATGTTGAACAATTAACGAAACACTTTATTACGAATATACTGGTTATATCGAAATATTTAAATAACTCACAATATTATAATATTTTACTTAAATTTTGCATAAACCACTCCTCGTGTTCAATTCCTGACGTAAATGACTTTGACTAATAACTGATCAGTTTAAATATAATTGTTCGTACTGTGTCGTGTGCTTATGTGTGTGTGTGTGTAGATTTGATTTTATAGAGGTCGTTACTAATACCACCGATGAAAAATTTCTTTAAAATAAATAAAGGATAATTATATTTTGTTTAAATATGAAATTCTATCGTTTATGATAAAATTTGATAAATTACTGGCCAAGTTAATTTTCAAAACGAAATAATATTTTTTTAAGATTAAAGATCTCAAAACGATTAGATTGTCGTTATTCTGATCGAAATAATCTTATGGCAAATACTGCTGATAAATATTGATGTTACAACGATCAATACGTATCAGAGAATAAACACACACACACACACATACACACAGTTTGTTCTTATTTATCTGAAATTACTGTCAAATTGATGGATAAATATTTTTTAATAGTATGCTTATCTTCTTTTCGTAGACACAATTGTGAATTAAGATTATGTATATCCAAATATAAGAAAACGGTAAAGTAAACGGTAGTCATATTTAAATAATAAAACCGATCACTATACTTTAAAAAAAAAAATCTCAAAATTTTAATGTAAAACTTGAAAACTTTTGTGTTACTTAAAATAATTTACAAAACAAGTTAGATTTGTTATAATCTTCTTAAAAGATACTGATTCTTATAGTTGGTATGCTTATTTATTGTCTTTTATATTAAAATTATTCTACCAGAAATAATTAACTTCTTATTAAGTGGTATTTTTCGTTGTACTAATCCACAATAGATCAGAATTCTTGTTACCTAAATTATGCAAGTACCATTTCACAGTATCTTTTGGTAATTTTAAAGCATCCATGTAGTGATAAATGTCCCAAGATGGATATAAAGAGTTAAGTGTCATTAAACATTCCATTCGTAAATAAGGCATGATAATGTTTATTTTTCTAACAAATTGGGGGTAACAAAAGTCGGTAGAGAATCTTACAAACCAATATTGAATTGTAATAAAACATACTTCTGGATATCGAAATAATCGTTTAGACAAACACCATTGTGCAACTTTAACAACACTTGCGTCGTTAATATAAAAATTCCACAATAAACGTAACAAATGTTTGAATTGCATATTTCAAACGTTCGACAAATAACGTAATACTTTCTATTAATATGTACTGATGATAACGAAATATTTAAACAACTCACAATACTACAAAGTTTAACTTAAATTTTACATAAACTTTCCCTAGTGTTCGATTCCGAAGCAAAACGACTTTGATAAATAACTGATCGGTCTAAATATGATTGTCATTACTGTGCCGTGTGAGTGTGTGTACTTGAATTTATAGGAGAAGTCGGTATTAATGCAAATAATAAGAATTTCTACAAAATAAATAAACAATAATAAGATCTTGATATACTGTAAAATTCTATCGTTTATGGTGAAGTTTGTTAAATGATTGGTCAAGCATATATTGAAACTAAAATAATCTTTCATTAGAATTAAAAAATTCGAAATAATTTAATTGTCGTCATTATGATTGAATAAACTTATGCCAAACAATGCTGATAAACATTTATGTCAAATCGATCAAAACGTGTTAGGGGATGAAACATATAAAGACACAGTAAATTCTTATTTATTTTAAATTACTTTCAATTTATTGTATGGTATTTTATAATCGTACGTTTAATTGTATCTTGATTGCAGACAAAAGTGGTAATCGAGATTTCCTATATCTAAATGTTAGTGAAACTAAAGTTTATTAGCAATATTTAAATAAAAAATATGTCAGTATTCTTTAAAACAAAATTTCAGAGTTTCATATAGTAATAATAAAACTTGAAAGTTTTTGCAATATTTATAAATAAAGCTTACAAAATAAGTTATATTCGTTATAATTGTGTTAAAAGATATTGGTGGATACGCTTATTTATTGTCTGCAATATTAACATTTTGTTGCTGGATACGATTAACTAATTTTTTTCCTTAGATTTTTGTTAGCAGCATCTCCACCTTTGTTTAATTATTAAAACAAAATGTAAAATCCTTTTGATTTTTTTATCCGAAAAGTAAGTCTCAGATACGAATGCAATCATATTTACTGTAAAGTCTAATGCTCGAGTCTAGAAATCATTTCATCTGATTACAAATAAAAAGTATAATTATTATTCCACACTTATTGAATTTCTTGAGAAAGTTTTTACCTTGTTTTACGAAAATACTTGTTGACCAGATTTATACTTTTCTACTATTCCCAAATACGTTTCTACAGCATCTGGGTTTATTTTTAAAGCATCCATGTAGTGATATTTCGTCCATGCTGGAAAACTGATTGTCATAGCCATTACAAATTCTACGCGGAGATTAAAACTGACACTTCGTATTATTGGAATAATTGCGGGGAAATAAAAATCGTTCGAGAATCTGTGAAACCAATACGCAACTGTGGCACTACATACTTCAGGAAACTGAAAGTATTTCTTGGGCAGAAGGAGTTCTATAGTATTGGTAACACTTCCACCAGCACTATAATGATTCCACAATATACGTATCATATGTTTGAAATCTATCATTGCAACGTGTGGCATTTTGCGTAATACTTTTTAATGCGAACAGACTCTTGATATCAAAATATGTAATTAAATTACTATATTTTAATGTTTAACTTTACTTTTATTATAATCTTTCATCGTATTTGATTGCTAACGTTAATGACTTTGATGTATTACTGTTCAGTTTAAATACAATTATTCGTACTGTGTCGTTTGTGTACGTAGATTTGATTTTATAAGAGAAGTCAGTATTAATACAACCAATAGAATTTCTTGAAAATAAATAAACAATAATAATATCTTGTAAAATTGCTAAATTCTATCGTTCATAGTGAAATTAGATGAATGATTGGCCAAGCTTATTTTGAAAACTTAATATTCTTTTCCGAAAATTTACAAATTCAAAATAATTAATTCGTTGTTATTCTGATTAAATAAATTTAAGATGATAAACATTGATGGCAAAGCTATAGAAAATTTGTCAGGGGAAAGAACTTAAACACAGTAAATTCTTATTTATCTTAAATTGCTTTCAATTTATTGTAAGATATTTTATAATCGGACGTTTAATTATTTCTTGATTGCAGACAAAAGTGGTAATTACGATCTCGTATATCTAACTACAGATTATTAGCCATATTTAAATAAAAAATTGATCACTATTCTTTAAAGAAAAAATTCCAGAGCGTCGTATTGTAATAATAAAACTTCAAAGTTTTTGCGTTAGTTATTAATAAAGTTTACTCAATAAGTTATATGCGTTATAATTGTCATAAAAGGTAATGACATTCATGGTTGGTACGCTTATTTGTGGTGTTCAATACTTACATTTTGTTCCTGGAAACTATTAACTTCTTTTTCACTTGGATTCTGTTTAGCAGCATTTTCAACTTTATTTCATTATTCGAACTAAATGTAAAATCCTTTTCGTTTTTTTATCCAAAAAATAAGTCTATGACATGATTGAGATCGTATTTATCATAAAGCATAATGCTCGAGTCGAGAAATTATTTGATCTGATTACCAATAAAGAGTATAATTACTATTCCACACTAATTTAATTTCTTAAAAAAGTTTGTTATCTTGTTTTACATAAATCATTGTTGATTAGAATGTCTACTCGGTAGTGTTAGCAAATATATCTCTGCAGCTTCTTTTGGTACTTTCAAAACATCCATGAAGTGATCAATCGTCCATGATGGATTTGAGTCTTTTATTTTCTTAAAAAATTCCATTTTCAGATTATGACAGCAAGTGTCTGTTATTGGCATGTACTCGGGGTAATAAAAAGTAGTAGAGAACTTTCGAAACCAATATTCAATTGTGGCAACACATACTTCAGGAAATCGAAAATATTGCCGGGACATAAGGAATATTACAGCATCGATAATATTTGTACCAGAACTATAAAGGAACCACAATGTATGTAATATAAATTTGAAATCCATAATTTAAACGCTTGTCAAATAACTTCTTAATACTAATATACTCGTGATATCGAAATATTTTTTAATAAATCACTCTATTCCAATTTTTAAGTTTACTTTTATATAAACTTTTCATCGCGTATTTTAGTGCTAGCGTAAATGACTTTGATAAATAACTGATTGGTTTAAATATAATGATTCGTATGTCTGCCTGTTTATGGTTCGTTTATGTGTTTAAGTTTATTTGATTTTATAGAAGTCGTTACTAATACAACCAATTAGAATTTCTTCTAAATCAATAAACAATAATAATAAACTTTTAAACTAAAATTCTATCGTTAATGATGAAATTTGATAAATCATTGGCCAAACTAATTTTCTAAACGAAATAGTCTTTTTTAAAGATTGAATACATCAAAAGGATTAAATTGTTTTTATTCTGATCGAAAAAACTTGTTCCAAATAGTGTTGATAAACATTGATGTTACAACGTACGCTTATATGTTTCTTGAATATAGACAAAATATATTCTACTTTGGAAGATTTTGTACCTTTTTTGAATAATTGAAAGAAAATTCTAAATCTGTTTTATTTTTATTTCAAAAAATTAGTCTTAGACATTAGTTTTAGATATAAATGATATTTATTCATAATATTTATTGTAATGCACAGTGATCGATTCGAGATATCATTTAATCAGAATTCAAATTGAGATTATCATTATAATTCAAAGGTAATTAATTTTTTTCTTCAAAAAATGTATTATTCCACCTAAACAGTAAAAAATAGACCAGTGTTCATGTTATTTGTATTATGCAAGTACCATTTTGCAGTTGCTTCTGATACTTTTAAAGCATCCATGTAGTGATCAATCGTCCATAGTGGACATTTGGGTTTAACTTTTAATAAAAATTCCATTCGTAGAAGAATACTGATAGGTTCTTTTGTTGCATCAAATTTTAGGTAGCAAAAGTTGGAAGAGAATTTTTGAAACCAATATTTAATTGTAACAGCACATACGTCAGGATATTGAAATATTTTCTGATACATACAAAATTCTACAGAATCCTCAAAACTCATATTACGAATATAAAGATGATATATTGAATCTAACATAGTGTTGAAATTCATATTTTCAACGTTTCACAAATAACGCGATACTTTTTATAACAGACAGACTCGTTAAATCGAAATATTGAAATAAATTCACTATATTCTCACGTTTAAGTTTACTTTTATAGAAAAATTCTTGTCGTATTTGATTGCTAACGGAAATGACTTTGATGTATTACTGTTCAGTTTAAATATAATTTTTCGAACTGTATCGTCTGTATGTGTGGATCTGAATTTATAGGAAAAGTCGTTATTATTACCACCAATAGAATTTCTTCAAAATAAATAAAGGTCAATTATATCTTGTTAAACTGGTAAATTCTATTAGTTTATTTATATATTAGTTTTTATTTTAGTTAGAGAAAGCCCGCGTATCATTTCTGCAGATTAAGAAGCTGCTCTGTAACCGCGATTTATTCGAATGTTAATGAAACTAAAAATTATTAGGTATATTTAAATAAAAAATCAATCACTTTTCGTTAAAAAGTAATCTCATAGCATCGTTTAATAATAATAATAAATCTTGAATGTTTTTGCGTTATTTATTATAATCCTATCAAAAGATACTGACATTTATGGTTGGTAATCTTATTTGTTGTCTTCAGTATTGAAATTTTATTCCTGGAAACAATTAATTACTTTTTTCGTAGATTCTTGTTAGCAACATCTTCACCTTTCTTTCATTATTTAAACTAAATGTAAAATACTTTTCGTTTTTATTCCAAAAAAAAAAAGCTTAGATATGATTGACATGATATTTATTATAATGCATAGTACTCAATTCGAGGAATTATTTTATCTGATTACAAATAAAGAGTATAATTATTATTTCACACTAATTTAATTTCTTAAAAAAGTGTTTTTCCTTGTTTTACCAAAATCATTATTGACCGGGACGCCTGATCATTAAATTATGCAAATACCATTTTGCTGTATCTTCTGATATTTTTAAAGCATCCATGTAGTGATTAATCGTCCATAATGGATGTTTCGATTTAACTGTCATTAAATATTCCATTCGTAGAATAATATTGACGAAGTCTATTATTGTATTAAAATTGAAATAAGAAAAATCGGTAGCAAATCTTTCGTACCAATATTCAATTGTAGCAAAACATACATCAGGAAATAGAAAATATTGATTCGATAGACAAATTTCTGCAACATCCTCAAAACTTTGGCCACTAACATAATTACACCACAATAAATTTAACATTCCTACGAAATCCATGTTTTTAACTTTCAATAGGTAACGTGGAACTTCTTAATAAGAAGATACTCGTAATATTAAAATAATATAATAACTCATATAATTATGTTTTACTTTACTTTTATATAAACCTTTCGTCGTATTAAATTGCTATCTTAAATGACCTTAAAGTATTATTAATACGAATAAACATAATTGTTCGTACTGTGTTGTGTAAATTTTTTTTTTTAAGATAAGACGTTAATAATATAAATAATAAAAATTATTTCAAAATTAAACACAATAATATCTTATTAAACTCGAAAATTCTATCAATATTGATGAAAGTTAATAAATGATTGCTCAAAGTAATTTAGAAAACAAAATAGTCTTTTCTGAAGATTAAAAAATTCTAAATGATTTATTCGTTGTTATTCTGATCGAATAAACTTTTGCCAAATAGTGCTGATAAACATTGATGCCAAAGCGATCAAAACGCGTCAGGGGATAATACATACATAGACACAGTAAACTTTTATTTATCTTAAATTATCTAAAGTCAGTGAAACTACAGATTATTAGCAATATTTAAATAAAAAAAATTCTACAGCCTCATATTGTAAGAATAAAACTAGGAAGTTCTTGCATTATTTATTAATAAAGCTTACAAATTAAGTTATATTCGTTATAATTGTCTTAAAAAACGCAGACATTTATGGTTGGTATGCTTATTTGTTGTCTCCAATATAAAAATGTTGTTTCTGGAAACTATTAACTACTTTTTAACTTGGATACTTGTTTGTAGAATCTTCACCTTAGTTGCATTTTTAAAACTCAATGTAAAATCCTTTTAGTTTTTTTTTCCAAAAAAATAAGTCTATGATATGATTGAGATCGTATTTATCATAAGGCATAATGCTCGAGTCAAGAAATTATTTTATCTGATTACAAATAAAGAGTATAATTACTATTCCACACTAATTTAATTTCTTAAAAAAGTTTGTTATCTTGTTTTACATAAATCATTGTTGTTTAGAATGTCTACTCGTTATTGCTAGCAAATATATCTCTGCAGCTTCTTTTGGTACTTTCAAAACATCCATAAAGT
This sequence comes from Mischocyttarus mexicanus, assembly GCA_023678845.1. Classification (NCBI taxonomy): domain Eukaryota; kingdom Metazoa; phylum Arthropoda; class Insecta; order Hymenoptera; family Vespidae; genus Mischocyttarus; species Mischocyttarus mexicanus. Next base: position 13,672 of record JACGTP010000739.1, read on the forward strand.
GTTCAATCTGCCATGATGGATTTGTGGATTTCAGTGTCGCTAAACATTCTAGGCGCAGAATACCATTAATGGAATTTAATATTGGAATAAATTGTGGGAAATAGAAATCGCTAGAGAATCGAAGAAACCAATATGTAATCATAGAACCACATACTTCAGGAAATCGAAAATATCCCTTTGTCAGAAGGAAATCTATAATATAGTGAATATCAGAACAAGAAATATGAAGATACCACAATGTGTGTAACAAAAGTATAAATTCCATATTTAAAACGTTCTTCAAATAATGTAACGCTTCTTAATACGAACAAACTCGTGATATCAAAATATTAAAATATTTCACTATATTATAATGTGTAACTTTACTTTTAAATAAACCATTCGTTGTATTTGATTGCTAACGTAAATGACTTTGATGTATTACTATTCGGTTTAAATACAATTATTCGTACTGTGTCGTCTGTGTACGTGGATTTGATTTTATAAGATAAGTCAGTATTAATACAACCAATAAAATTTCTTGAAAATAAATAAACAATAATAATATCTTGTAAAATTGTTAAATTCTATCATTCATGGTGACATCTTTTCTAAATATTAAAAAATTTAAAATAATATAATTGTTGTTATTCTGATCGAATAAACTTATGCCAAATAATGCTGATAAACATTCATGTCAAAGCGATCAAAACGTAGCAGGGGTTAACGCAAACATAAACACAGTTCGCTTTTATTAAACTTTAATTACTTTTAATTTATTGTAAGATATTTTATAATTGTACATTTAAATATTTTCTAACTATAGACAAAACTATTATTCAAAATTTCGTTTATCTACATGTTAGGGAAACTACAGATTATTAGTCATATTTAAATAAAAAATTGAACATTATTTATTGAAGAAAAAATTCCAGAGCGTCGTATTGTAATAATAAAACTTCTAGGTTTATTAATAAAGTTTACAAAACAAGTTACAGTTGTCTTAAAAGATACTGACATTTATGATTGGTATGCTTATTTGTTGTCTTGAATATTAAAATTTTATTGATGGAAAGTATTAACTACTTTTTTCTTAGATTCTTGTTAACAACATCTTCACCTATGTTTCGTTATTAAAAAAAAACGTTTTATCCTTTTTGTTTATTTATCCAAAAAATAAGTCTTAGATATGATTGAGATCATAATTATTATAAAGCACAATGATCGAGTCAAGAAATCATTTTATCTGATTACAAATAAAAAATATCATTATTGTTCCACGCTAATTTATTTTTTTTTGAGAATGTATTTACGTTGTTTTACTGAATATGTTGTTGGTAATTTTCGAACGTGTACTCTTCTCGCATATACATTTCTATAGTTTGTTTTGGTAATTTTAAAGCATCCATGTAGTAATCAATCGTCCATGATGGACATGAGGATTTAATTGACGTTATAAATATTTTGCATAGAAAATAACGGAAAATTCGTACCATTGACTGAAAATCGGGATAATGTATACTGGTAGAGAATTTATGAAACCAGAACCGAGTTGTTACACTACATACTTCTGGATATTCAAAATATCGTCGAAACATAAGAAAGTGTATAACATCGTTAACATTTGAACCACCAACATAAAGATTCCACAATATATCTAAAATACCTTTGAAATCCATATTTTAGACGTTTACCAAATAACGCAATGCTTTTTAATACATACAGACTAGGGACATCCAAATATTTAAATAAATCACTATATATTTCAATTTTTTTTTAAGTTTACTTTTAAATATAACTCTTGTCGTATTTCAATGCTTAACGTTAATAACTTTGATGTATTACTGTTCGGTTAAAATATAATTATTTGTACTGTATCGTCTGTGTGCTTGGATTGTATTTTATAACAGAAGACGGTGTTAATAAAAACAATTAGAATTTCTTTAAAAAAAAATACTATAATAAGATCTTAAAAAACAGTAAAACTCTATCGTTTGTTAAATTTGACAAATGATTAGCCAAGCTAATTATGAAAACAAAATAATCTTTGTTGAAAATTTATAAATTTAAAATGATTTCATTGTTGTTATTTTGATCGAATAAACTAATGACAAACAATGCTGATAAACATTGATGTCAAAGCGATCAAAACTTATTAGGAATTAACACATACATAAATAGAGTCAACTCTTATTTATCTTAAATGATTTTAAATTTATTTTAAGATATTTTGTATTCATACGTTTAATTATTTCTTGACCGCAGACAGAATTTTTCATCAAAATTTCGTATTATCTAAATGTTGGTGAAACTACAGATTATTAGCAATATTTATATAAATATATGCACCACGCTGGTGTCATGTAAAAACTATCTGTTGTATGCAAGTGGTACAACTTTGATACCATTTTAAAAATTGAAACAACATCTGAACTACATTTTTTGGTAGTTAAAACGCTGCAAACTAACCATAGCATTTGGCTTATTTAACAAAGAATAAAATACGAAAATTATTGGATAACTTATTTTAACTTTGAGAAATTTTATTACCTCTATCTTCGAAATTTTGTTTAAAAACAAAAATTTCCAAACTTTTATGCCGACGTCAAACAAAAGAATCACGTCTAAGATCTGCGGTCGGCATAGTATTAATAAAGCTTACAAATTAATTTATATTCGTTATAATTGTCTTAAAATGCACTAACATTTATGTTTGGTATGCTTATTTGTTGTCTTCAATATTAAAATTTTGTTCCTGGAAACTATTAATTACTTTTTTACTTAGATTCTTTTTAGCAGCATCTTCACCTTTCTTTCATTATTAAAACTAAATTTAAAATCGTTGTCGTTTATTTATCCAAAAAATAAGTCTTAGATGAGATTGAGATCATAATTATTATAAATCATAATAATCGAATCAAGAAATCATTTTATCTGATTAGAAATAAAAAATATCATTATTGATCCACGCTAATTTATTTTTTTTTGAGAATGTATTTATCTTGTTTTAATGAATATGTTGTAGGTAAGTTTCCAACGTGATTGCTTCTTGCATATACATTTCTACAGTTTGTTTTGGTAATTTTAAAGCATCCATGTAATAATCAATCGTCCATGATGGATATGAGGATTTAATTGACGTTATAAATATTGTGCACAGAAAATAACGGTAAGTTCGTGTCATTGCCTGAAATTCAGGGTAATATAAATTGGTAGAGAATATTTCAAACCAAAATCGAGTTGTGACACTACATACTTCTGGATATTCAAAATGTCGTCGAAACATAAGAAATTGTATAACATCGTTAACATTTGAACCACCAACATAAAGATTCCACAATATATCTAAAATACCTTTGAAATTCATATTTTAGATGTTTACCAAATAACGTAATGCTTTTTAATACGAACAGACTCGGGATATCGAAATATTTAAATAAATCACTATATTCTAATGTGTTTTTAAGTTTACTTTTATTTAAACCTCTCGTGGTATTTGATTGCTAACGTAAATGATTTTGATAAATAACTGATCGGTTTAAATATAATTGTTCAAACTATGCCGTGTAAGTGTGTGGAATTGATTTTATACAAGAACTTGGTATTAATACAAACAAGTATAATTTCTTTAAAAAAAAATACAATAATAATATCTTGATAAGCAGTAAAATTCTATCGTTTAAGGTGAGATTTGACAAATGATTCACCAAGTAATTATAAAAATAAAATAATCTTTTCTTAAAATTAGAAATTCAAAATAATTTAATTGTCGTTATTCTGTTCGAATAAACTTATGCCAAACAATGCTGATAAACGTTAATGCCACAGCGATCAAAACTTATCAGGAGAGAGCACATACATAAATAGAGTCAACTCTTATTTATCTTAAATGATTTTAAATTTCTTTTAAGATATTTTATAATCGTACGTTTAATTATTTCTTGACCGTAGACAGAATTTTTTATCAAGATTTCGTATATCTAAATGTTAGTGAAACTACAGATTATTAGCAATATTTATATAAAAATAAGATCATTATTCCTTACAGAAAAAATTCCAGAGCATCGTATCGTAATAATAAAACTAAGTTTTTGCGTTATTTATAATTAAAGCTTACAAAATAAGTTACACTTGTTATAATCCTTTTAAAAGTTATTGACATTTATAATTGCTGCGCTTATTTGTTGTCTTTAATATTGAAATTTTGTTCCTGACAACTATTAACTTTTTTTTTACTTGGATTCTTGTTAGCAGCATCTTCAACTTTATTTTTCTTTATTATTCAAACTAAACGTAAAATCCTTTTGGTTTTTTTATCGAAAAAATAAGTCTTAGATATGATTGAGATAATATTTATTATAAAGTATATCGTTTGAGTCGAGAAATCATTTTGTCTGATTAAAAATAAAAAAGTAATTATTATTCGACCCTAATTAATTTTTTTGAGAAAGATTTTACCTTGTTTTACAGAGGTGCTTGACGACCCGATCGGATATTTGCTACTATTTGCAAATACGTTTTTGCATCTTTTTTGTGTACTTTTAAAGCATCCATATAGTGATAAATAGACCATGATGGATAAATGGATGTCATGACCATTAAATATTCTAAGCGAAGATTATAACTGAGAGTTTTTATTATTGGAATAATACTGGGGAAATAAAAATTGGTAGAGAATCTGTGATACCAATAATGAATTGTTGCACGACGTACATCAGGAAAATGAAAATAATATTCGGGCGAAACGATTTCTGTAGCTAACTTAACACTTACACCAGAACTATAAAGTTCCCACAATACCAATATCAGATTGTTGAAATCCATATTTTTAACGTTAGACAAATAATGTAATACTTTTTAATAAGAAAAAACTCGTGATATCAAAATATTTAAATAAATTACTATGTTTTAATGTTTAAGTTTACTTTTAAATATAACTCTCGTCGTATTTGATTGCTAACGTAAATGACTTTGAAGTATTACTGTTCAGTTTAAATACAATTATTCGTACTGCGTCGTGTGTGTACGTAGATTTGATTTTATAAGAAAAGTCAGTATTAATACAACCAATAAAATTTCTTGAAAATAAATAAACAATAATAATATCTTGTAAAATTGTTAAATTCTATCATTCATGGTGACATTTGATAAATGGTTGGTCAAGATAATTTTAAAAATAAAATGATCTTTTCTAAATATTAAAAAATTCAAAATAATTTAATTGTTGTTATTCTGATCGAATAAACTTATGCCAAATAATGCTGATAAACATTGATGTCAAAGCGATCAAAACGGGTTCAGGGGATAATACGTACATAGACACAATTAACTTTCATTTATCCTAAATAATCAAAATCTTAGTTAAACTACAGATTACTAGTTATATTAAAATAAAAAAAATTCTAGAGCATCATATTATAAGTATGAAACTGTAAAGTTCTTGCGATATTTATAAATACAGCTTACAACAAAAGTTATATTCGTTATGATTGTCTTAAAAGTTAATGACATTTATGGTTGGTAGGCTTATTTGTTGTCTTCAATATTAAAATTATGTTGCTGGATACGATTAACTTCTTTTTAACTTACAAGGAACGGACCTCACGTGTACATCGAGTTTCCATTTGAAACTTTGCACACTTGTAAATGTTGATTAGTACTAAAAGGCTATCTATATACCTCTGTCCAATGCTTAACACTTTTCGAGATATTGGCCAACGAAATTTCAATAAATATTTCAGGACGTATATATAACTTAGTAAAGGTTAAGTCTTGATTAAGTTAGGGTTGCGTCAGGATAAAGTAAAGAACAGTTAAAGTTCTTTTCAGTG
>JACGTP010000740.1:0-19426 GCA_023678845.1 Mischocyttarus mexicanus
AAAATGAATATTATAATTTAAATGTAATAAGTATAAGCTTTGTGTACTTTCCTTTGTGTATTTCCTAACGACAAAATTTCTAATCGAATAGAATACAATAACACATGATTGATGATCATCGAAAGATATAAAAATCATAACCGTTGCTTAACTCATTTCACTTTGACTTACACACTTTCGCCTATCTTTCTCTCAACGTATTTTTAACAAATAATTCTTTCTATATAATTTTGGTATTTATTAGGTGGACCGGAAAGTAGTGTCTTTTATTTATATTTCAAACTTACCCTAACTGTATTTGTATATTGTATAATGTAATAAGTGTATAAATGTTTAATAGATTATGTATTATTCGAAAAATACATTTCACATTTCTAATGTTCCAACTCGCTCACGCATTTGTCATTTAATCGAATAAGTATATGGATAAATGTATACACACATATATAGCACATATATTTGTATTTAGTAGTATGTGAAATGATCGGATAAAAGAGCGAGGTTAGATCGAATTTCAGATAATTTCCACCTACGTAGAATGACTATAGCCCTGACCATCGTAGTATCAAGGATCGTACTAGATAACTTCTCTAATAAACGTATGTATTATACATATTCACAACACATATATATACACATACATGCAAACGCATTCACGCAATATCAAATGCAAATTCAAATGTATCTCTAAAAATTATTCACAATTCTATAATGGTAATGAAATAAATTGTTCATTTAATTATCGAATAAATTACAATCTTTTTTTGTTATGTTTTATAATTCATATTTATTATTTTATATTTATGATAAATGTATCAGTAAGATTCACGAATAAAATTAGACCAGTTACCTATTACCGATTAATCAAGTACTGGTCCATACAAAAAAAAAAAGATCTACGTTGCTTGATGGAAGATTAAAAAAAATATTTAATTCTTTTAATGTTTAAAGAACCACCGTTATTGGATAGTCCTCTTTACTTGGAGCTTTCAAGCCCGAAGGCGATCGAATAACGACAAGTTAGAGTTAAAAAGAGTAAGATGAAAAGAAAAAAAAAAGGAAGAGAAAGAGAGAGAAGGGGGAAAGAGACTTTACTTAGCCTGGATGGCACGAGAAAGGAGGATAATAAATATCCTCGAAGAATTTCATTTCGTCGAGGTCTCTTTCATATTTCTCACATCCTTTCCCATTAGTTTCTTAAGAAATATGGTACGTGTATAAAAAAAAAAAAACCAAGACAAAAATATAACATCAAAATCATGGAAGTTTGAACGAGACTATAAACTTTTTATATAAATAAAAATCATTTGACAATCTAATATACGTTATTACTTTGTAAATTATCATTTTAATTCTTTTGTAATTCTTTTGTTTAATTTGTTATTTTATATATTCGATTAATTAAGATTTTTCCAAGAAACCTTTATTTCTCTTCAACGGTAAAAGAAAATCTTTTTTACTCGATTCGAATGCAAACACACGTTGAATAGTTTTTGCAAAGCTTCCGTTATTGGAGTTAGTATAGGCAAACTAAAACATTGAATACGAGAGAAGGTAAATGTGTTAGTCAAAAGTCGAAGAAGTCTCGACCAATAGACGAAGACGATTTACACACACATACATTCAACGTTGGATGATTTCCTATGGTTTCTTCCATCATAGAAACGAGAGAATAGAAAAAAGAATATAGAAAAGTAAATAGGGATTTAAAGTAACTAAAAAATAAAATATATCTCACCAATACTAATCGTAGTATCCAAATCATTCGGACGATGATATAAAACAAAATAAATTCACGAGTAGAAAAAAAAAACAGAAAAAAAAAACTCTTTGGTTAACATAGAGTCTTAAACTTAATAGGGAATCCGAGATTAGATCATCATCGATCAGGTCATCACAAAAACTGACTCATCGTTGTCCATTTAAACTTCATGGTTCTAAGAATGAAGATCAGACTTTTGATCATTATTATTATTATTATTATTATAATGCACATCACGATTATATTAATGAATTAATGAACTAATGAACGATAATTGATTTTGTTGTTGTTTTTTTCTTGTCTTCTTTCTAAGACGGTGAAAATAAAATAGAAATTCAACTTGTTAGTTAGATCTAAAAGTACACTACACTGACTGCTACTGCTATTGCTACTGGGCTGTTGCATGCTGCAAGAGCTGCAGGCCTGCAGTTGACTACGATGGAAAAAAGAACGTTCGCACTGTTTCGTATGTGGATCGTGGTCCACGCACCGACGATCACGTTAACTATTTAACGTCGTCCACTTTGGTCTTTTTTTTTTTTTTAAGCAGCTTACACAATGGTAATATTATATATAAATAAAAAACAATTTAAAGATATCTTTTAAGATATCTAATAGCGTAATTTAATTCATTCCAAAAATAACATTTCTATGAAAGATACTTTAACCCTTTCTACTCAAAGTTCTCTTTTTCTTTTCGATTCATATTACCCAGCAAATCGAAACAATTTCAATGGAAAGATCATATTCGCGTATAAATAAATGATATGCACGTTAAAAGAATAATCATTGTTGTATGTTATTATTATTATTATTGTTTTGTCTTTATGATTACGAACTGAATATTATTTGCATTGCCTCCATAGCAAAGCCTTTGAGTGCAAAGGATTTAAATATCTACCATAAATTTAATGTGTGTATCTTCCTTTAGACTTATTTTCTTCGAAATGATTTATTCCTTTCTCCTTGTGTAAACACCATATGTGGTATCATTGTTTTCCTCAGTGTATGTGTATGTATGATCTTACATTTAACCCACAATTACACGATTTAAATTTAACATTAATTATAATCAACGTATTTATTAATGAATACAAATATTTATCTATTATATTAATTTATACAGGATGACAATTTTTATATACAAAATTTGTTTCGTGCAATTGATAAGTTTATAGAAGATCTATACAAGTTACTTAAACGAACCTCTCGTATAATAATAAATACTGTGATAGATAAAATTCAAAGAAAATGATCGATCGAGAAAAAAAAAAAAGAAAAAAGATCACGCAATAATCCGGTAGAAGATAAGACGATGAAAGGGATCACGATTGGTCTGGCTTCGCATACCATCGATAGGTGCAAATTCTTCTTTAAGCTTCGTTCACACAAAATCCACATGTACAACTATCTTAGAGTGAAACTTATCTATGTGTGTGTATATGTATATGTATAATAATCCTTAGAGGAAGCCGAAGAAGAAGAAGAAGAAGAAGAAGAAGGTATGCACTTTAACGAATATTATCGATGAGTTTATGGTTGCTAGCTAACAAAACTCGTACAACAATTCTCATCTATACAACACTTGCATTGCTAACTTTTATCGAAACCATCATTATCATCATTATCATCATCATCATCGTCTTTATAATCATCAGTATCACATCATGATCATCGTATGCTCGAAAAGGTGGATAACACGTGCGGTTTACAACACTAGACTAACCCAACTCCTATAATTTGCATATATAATGCGATAATAATAAGATATATCGTTTCGCACACGATCCAGGAAGTACAAGTACACTCCCCTCTTCCCCCTAAACGAGTTAAATATTATCCTCATCCTTTCGAGATCGTCCGTTCGAAAGAAAATATTTCATCATCTTTAATAGCAGATTCATTTGTTGGAAAATTCTATCGAAAGTTCATTAAAGTACAAGAACGGAATACACATTATGATACCGTAATGAGGGTAAGGGGAACAGGAAACACTAATAATAAAGAATATTTTAAACCAATAACATTATCATTTAATTTCATCGATAATTTTTATTTGTATTTCTCTGTTCCTAATACGAGTATCATCGATGTGTTACATAGTACATGAAATTATTCATAATATTTTTTTATTTTTATTTCTACATCTGATTACATACTAGAAGAGCATCGATTAATTATTATCTTGAAAAATTGAAGTGAAAGTACGTTGTGAGTGACTCTACTCATTGTGAGATTCAACTTCGTTGACGCATTTAAACTAACATAAGAATAATTGTGTTTTTTTTAAGTATATGTGTATGTGTATGTGTGTGTGTGTCTAATAAGTATAATTAACTTTCTTGTATAAAAATATTTCAATAGTTTTTTTTGTTAGAACTTTCTTCGAAAGTTGGTAAGATTTATAAGGAAATTTTGGGCAGCTTTGGAACGTGTAGTAAATCTTTGAAAGTAACTTTCCAGGAATGCAAACAGAGTGGAGAAAGAAAATGAGAGGAAAAAGAGAAAGAGAAAGAGAAAGGGGTAAAAGGGAAGACCACACGCATACGAATACACAGATAGACCACGTGCAAACGGTTACATGCGAAAATAGCACAACAAATAAGAGACGCACGCGGAAACGCATAGGCATTTGCAACATTCGCGTTGCATTCACGTTGCATTCAACGTTGCACCCGCACATTTTGCACGTCCGATTTAATCCTCGGATACGAAAACGCATGGCATCTGGCCTTTCGACTTTCTAATACTTTCATCGTTCACCTAATCTCATCGTTAATTCAACCCACCTTATACCAACGTTTAATAATCACTATTACTAACCAATTGGCTAAAATCTTATTCTATTTCTTTATTTTTTTTTTCTTAAAGAGATCATTTGACTGCTCGCAGTAAGAATTAGGTATACGTGAGAAGTGTTGGTAGATTTAGCGTTAAAAATAGAATAGAATAGAATAAAATAATATAAAAAAAAGGCAAACAAAGTTGGTAATGTAAAAACCGAGTAAGCGGAAATTCCAAGCGATTCTTATCTGATGATTCTCTTGTTCCTTTTTCTTCATTCTTTCCTTCCTCTTATTCGTTGAACGCAATGATCGTTTAAAGTCAAGACCGTCTGACCATGTCCACTTCGTTAATTACAACGGTGGGTTAACGACCGAGTAACGTAGCATAGATGGATAAATAGATGAATGGATAGATGGATAAATTGATTGATTGATTGATTGATTTATACATAAATAGATAAATGATGAAATGTTTAACAACATTCACAAATTCTAAAATTCATATATTCGTTTTTCTTTTCCAAAACTCACAAATTCTAATTTTTTTTCTAACCAATTTCGATCGTATCATAAATGGATAGATGAATAAATTGATAGATTGATAGATAAAAATAGATCATAAAATATTTTACTAAATTTCAGAATCCAAAATTCCAATTTCTTTTCCAATATATCTCTACTCATCTATATAAAAAAAAGAAAAAAAAAATATCGATCACAAAATCGATAGAAAAAATTGTCGAAGTTCGTTGACCTGAAAAATTGACCATAGCAACCGAGAGTAGGTAAATTACACATTGAATTTCTTCCCTGACATATGTGGTTCGACGCCTATGCACGTTATTACGCACGCATATTCCACAAATATATATACATACATTCATATATTCATACATTCATACATACATACATACGTGTAAATATATGCACGCATTAGACACATATTTATGCAGATACTCGCGTCAGCCATTTAAACGCATTTCAAAGCTTACATATGTACGCGTATATACTTATTTACCTGTACTAAATACTTCTACACATATCTAAAAAGAGATTTTTTACTTAGTACGTAACTTCCGTAAATGTTATCATGTAGTATGAAACGTAATTGCTAATATCCATAATAATCTCTGATTATTTTTCTCGATATTTAATTTTATTATTCAATTTCACTTTCAAACAAATAAACAACAAACTGTTAATAATTTTATACGATTAAAATAAAAAAGAAAAGAAGAAAAAATTGAACATAATTGCATTTCATTTAAAATCAATTACAAATCATTTATGAATCATCATCATCATCATCATCATCATCATCATCATCATCTAATCATCGAATTTTCGAATCGTTCATTTCACGTATCTAATCACAATTATGTTAACAACATAATCGTGATCGATTTAAATGTTCAACTAAACAATTCGATAAACGATTATGTGTAAACGTTGAAAATAAAGAAAAGAAAGAAGAGAAAATAGATGGAAGAACATGATCGATAATAGAAGAAAAGAAAAAGAAATAGAAAGAAGAGAGAGTTTGGGTCCTGGATTAGACACACATACATACACACACATACACGCATATATATGAAAGAAGACATATAGATACATAAGTGCACTGTTCGCATACTCTATTCACATATTCTGTTCGTGGTAAAAGCTGCAGAGAGCCGTTTTAGCGCTATATTTATATACTTCAAAGCTATTGGCCGGACCTAGGAGACTGCAAAAGCGCATCGTTACGTTTCCTGATTTCGTACTGACCTCCTTTCCTCTTCGACCCTCCCCCTTCCCCTAAACCTCTCCTTGTAATCTCTTGTGCACCCTGGAATGCAGTTCTTCAAGATCTCTGGTGAAATCTATTGAACGTTCTTTTGGAAATGATTTGATTGCATCGTTGCATTCAATAAGGATATACACAGGTATGTGTATGTATATGTGCATATAAAGGAAAGAATGTAATTAATGAATGAATGAATGAATGAGAAAAAAGTGGAAAGGTAGAGAAGAAGGAAAGAAAGGAAGGAGAAAAATAAAACCATTATAATGATAATGATATAATACGCATCCTTGATCATTGAATAAATTCGTCATACGTCTTACATTTAACACGTTTTATTTTCGACTAATATCAAAAACGAATTGTTAAAAAGGATTTTTTTTTTTAATTAGAATCACGCACGTTATTAAATCTTGAATAACGTAAGAAATAAAACTAGAAGGAGAGTATATATATATATATTGGAGCAGATATATATGTGAGATATTATACTATTGTTGTCGATCAGAAAATGCATCTTCGATCGATCCGATTTCATAGACGTTAATTAACGTTGGCATTAATTAAGGAAACCCATTCCCAGGATATCTCTTCTTATTTTGTATTCTCGTCTCTTCATATTTTCACAGCCTAATACACACACACACACACACACACATATACAGAAAGAAAAAAACATATATGTAAGTATTATAATATTTATATATGAATGTGTGTATGTAGAATCGTAACATGCGAAGTGAAATAAAGACGAAAGAGAAATTAATTTGTAAAATAATTTCGTCTACAAAATAACACGACTTTTTATTATAGTTACAAGATGTCTCTTTCTTTCTCTCTCTTCCATTCGAGCATGATTATAATTTCTTTTTTTTTATTCCTGGTATAAAATAAACCTGGACGTGATAAAATCAATATAAGGTAACCCAAGTATAAATTTCCTTTTTTTTCTCTTTTATTTTGATAACGATATCTAAAAGATAATAATCGCGTGCAAGTATTGCACTATGTATAAACAGATATTTTATTTCTTCGTTTTCCCTATCGTCCCTTAGGGATGATAAGATTATGTATAACTCGAATTCAGCAGCTGTGTAACCAGAAAATCAAGATGATATGAAAAAGATGTTGTGTTTGAAAAATATTATAGTTAACTACAATTTATATAGAAAATTACAAATATTTTTAATCATTTCTCCCTTTATCTTTTGATAAAACAAAAATGATAAAAAAGAACACGAAATCAATAATATAAACATTCCTACTTTGAATGAAACAATAAAAAAAGAACAAATTACAGTTCGATTGAAATCTATTTTATATTTTATCTATAATAATATTATTATCTTATTACTATACCCACGTTTATTATACAACGAATCATTGAACACAGGTTATAGTCGTGTAGTTCCTTTGATTTTCCTCTCTCTAACAATTCTAATACAATATAATACACGTGAGTATGAATGATCAAACAATAGACCAGAAGAACATGAGTCGCACAACATCGAATATAACAAGTGTAACTGCATACACGTGTCCATTCAAGATGCATCTCGGTTACAAATCTTTCGGTCGTTAGTAAAAGTCATATCAGTTGAGGAAGGAAGAACAAGAGGAAGAAAAAGGGATAGATGAGAGGGAAGAACTAAAGAAAGAGAGACAGAGAGAGAGAGACAAGAGGATGAGTGGCAGAAGGAGAAAGGAAGGAAGGGGGGGGAGGGTATCGACGATGCATATTGCAACGTCGAGGAATAATTATTTATGAAGTAGAAGAAACACGAAGGCACACGTATACTCTCAAAGGAAAGTCGTTATTGTGGGATAATGGTACTAATAAATCGTGAATAAGTATGAAAATGTGTTAGTGTATGTATATACTTTTGAAGGAAGCTTTAAACATCGAGATAAAGATAATACATAGTAAGAACACCCACTCGTACACCCACACCAAAATGCAGTTAAGCTTTGATCGGGGTACAGGTACAACTAAAAGTTGATTTTCATTTATTCCCATTACATTAACTCCTTCTCCTTTTCCTTCTACCCTCATCTCACAATCCATTATCGCTATCAATTTCAATTATTTATTATTTATTATTTTCTCGTAAAAATCTATATTGTAAATATTTATTAAACTCGTTCGGAGAATAAGTAATTTTTATTAAGTGACGTCTAAAGTAATCTGTTCGAGTAGAACTTAAAATGATTTTGAGGTTTAGAGTAAAAGTTTGCTGGTGGTGGTTGCATCGGTAAAATGCAATGAACGAAATTAATTTTTTGTACAAGTTAATATTTAAAATATTTTATAATAAATGTTATCTTTTGATTATAATATCACGAGCTCTAGAAATGGTAGAGTTTCATTCATTTTCAAATGCATCTGCGATTATAATTAAGTAAATGCTCGAGGGCACTCTTACCACCATCACCTTCTCCTCCTCCTCCTACTCCTTCTCCCCTTTTCTCCTGCTCGTGTTCATTAAATATCCGTGTTTCCTTTGACGAGATTAAAAAAGGAACAGAATTCATAGTCATTTTTGTTCTAATCTTTTAAAATATCGAAATGGTCAAACATTTTTGATAATTTTATTTTTTTAAACGAACGACTTCGAATGATATTTTCTGAATTATTTCTAACGAATAATTTTCGTTGCAATTAAAACAAAATAAAAATTAAATTATTTACGTATTTAAAATAATATATATATATATTTGTAAAGTATTAAATGTACGAGTAAAAGAAGGACGAGAGTTAAAAAAATCTTTAAAATAATATCCTACGTGACACCATATAAGTACACGTTCGATGTTTTCACGATTTCGAACCCGCCTACGATCAAACTTGAAACGTGAAAGTTCCTTTTCGATGCTTTATGTATATTTCTTCTCTTCTTTTTTTCTGTCTTCTTAAACTGTCAAGTAAAATTAAATAAACTAACTGAAACTATGCAACGCCCAATTTGAAGATTCTTTAGAGAGAGAAAAAGAGAAACGTGATAGAAGAGAAGGAACATCTTGTCAGGTTCAAACACTATCTCGTAATAAGTAAATAAAAAACAGTACGAAATTTCATTATTCTAAATATAAATTTCATTCGATTGTAACGTAAAATCAATTATCCCAGATAAACCAAACGTTCTTACAAATTTCTTTAACAATCTGAACAAAATTAGATAATAAAAAAATCTCTATATAAAAAGAAAAAGTATAATAATTTTTACTTCAAATAAAACACCAAGTTCATAAACGAATGTTAAAAATAACATCGATAAAACTAGTTGCAAAATAGAATGAATGAATGAATTAATAGTTAGAAACTAGTTAAGTTTTCGTATGGAATAATGTACTACATAGTTCCTTTTTACTTTTATTTATTTTTTTTTTTTTCGAGTAGGTGAGTAGGTAGTAGCTGATCGTCATACCAAACCTACGCTATTTCGACAAAGCGTGCAAAATATAAACTGAAAGGAAACGAATCGTCTACGTGAGTAAAACGCGTGTGCCACAATGTACGATCATGCATATATATATATATATGTGTATGTGATTATCCTATCAATTGAATTGTGCAAGAAATCAACAACTTTAAGAAAAATAATATACATGAAAAGATACAATTTTGTATTTTAATTAGAAAAAAAAAATATATAAAATACATCTCTTGTATGTAATTATTTAAACGTGAGATCTGATTTAATTGATACAATTATTGATTTTAATAAGAAAATAATTAAGAGTGAGAGAGAGAGAGAGAGAGAGAGATGATTTATCCCAAAGAGATCGTTAGAGATAGTAGAGAGCGAAATCGTGTCCTTGACATTATTTTACTTCGTGACTAGACCTAGCATCCAGCATCCCAACAACGACGTTAGACGACAAAACTGTTAGTGAAATCATCTTCTTCTAACTCCCTTATATTACTATATAGCATAAACATATTATTTCTTATCGTGAAACTTGTCTCGAACAGCTGCATAGTTAACCTAGACAATATTCTAACGTCATTTCTCATATCCTTACTTTCGATATCTACTACCAAGATTTCATGAATGAATATACAAGTTACAGTTACGTTAATCGATTTTTTTTTTTAAATAATTTACGTGATACTAGAAATATTATTTATTTTAATAATGTTTGAAGTGTCTTCCGTGATAATTAAAAAAATGAACGGTATACTTTCTACCATGAAACAAATATAATATAATTATGTATGTGTGCCAATAAATTTGGATAAGAGTATTCAACGTGTTAATTAACTTAACAACGTGTTTCCTTATACTAATTAATATTATTATTTTTTCTTTATTCTATAAGTGTATTTTAGAAACTGATAAGTGACACGAGAAGTTTTATTTCTAATGTTATATATTATTATTATTATTATTATTATTATTAAGGTTTAAGTAATTTTAGAAGATTTTATTTATAAAACATTCACAATTCTTGAATATATTTATTTATAGAAGAATAATTTTTAATAATTGTCGCATTCAGATTAAATCCAGCCATACATCCTTTCATCCATTTATCTTTGAATTTAACATTTCAATAGCCAAAATTCAACATCCCCTTTCCTATTAGTCGCCTTTTATGACAAACAACAGAGGGGAATACTACTGTGAGCTTATTCTATTCCGAATTCACAAGGGAATAATTCTCACTAACGAAAAATCATATTTAACATTTAAATATATCCCATGGGGGAGAGACCACGTATACGTACACAATCCAAATTATAAAATTAATAAATTCCTGTGATTATTATTTTATAATAACGCGATGATTTTGTTGGATAGATTTAGTTTTAATACAAATAGGATAAGATTAGAGATTAAGATTGAAATGTGAATACTTTAACACAGTGGGTTCGAGAGAATAATTTAGTATTCCTTCCGCATTACGATGATATCTCTCATTTAAATTGTATTTTCTTTGACGTTATATAGAAAGAGATATGTTAAGAAGAACTTACATAAATGGTAGTGACCGTCGCATTTCTAATCATGTCTCTGACGTCGTTCATCTCTCTTCTGGATGTTCCAGGCGTCGTATTAGTCGGCGCCAACATCACTTCACTTGCCATATCTTTTTAATCTTCCTACTTCTTCTTATACTACTACTACTTCTTCTTCTTCTTCTTCTTTCTCTTATTTTATTTTTCTTTATTTTTATATTATATATTTTTTAAACTACACTAAACATCACCATAACATAACACAACGAGACAACAATAACAACAACAACAATAATAATAATAATAATAATAATTATTATTATTATAATTATGATATAAAATGAGCATAAAGGATGGATGATTAAATTTCACTTTGAAATTGGAATGATTTCCATTTTCATTTTCATTTCCATTAACGAGTTTCTCGTCCTTCTTAAAACTCGCATGCAAACTAACACAGACACGCACATATATATTTATAATACACGCTATTATCTTGCAGTTACCTTCTTATTTATCCGAGAATGAGCATAAGACTGATTGTGAGAATACTATCACGATGTTAAAATAGATACATTGATTGTTGGTTGTGTGAAATTTGGTTAGCAAGTAATAAACACGTTTATCCCTGGCTGTATGTATATATGTGTGTATGTATGTATGTATGTATGTTTTATACCTCTCGTCACTAGGTCTCTTTTTGTTTACATTTCTATCTCTTTCACTCTAAAGTGGCACCATTCTCCACCTAAACGTTTCACCTTTAATTCTTGGAACTTGTTTTTAAAAGGCCTAATAGGTAAACACACAAGTACACATACATCCACTTTTTTATAATTAATTATTTATTATAAGAAAAAGATTGTTCAAATGAATATATAAATTGAAAAATATTACACGAGATGGAGAATAATAAAAAATAATAAAAATAAAAAAAAGAACAAAAGAATTCACTAAATCCGCACTATGAAATTCCCATTAAAAGTGAATAATGATCCTTGAACGACGATGGTCTGGTGCACGGTTAGAGGATTAAAAGAAACAGAATTTAAACAAAAAAGAAAAGAAAATATATATTAAAAAGAGTGAAACTAAGGTATGAAAAATTATAGGAATTCTCGTATAGCTCTCTCGGACGACGTTTGAGAGAAGACTAGAAGCGAAACTCAGCCTTCGTTCGTTCGTTCGTTCGTTCATTCCTTCTTTCTTTCTCTATCTTTATCTATAGTTTATACCTCCTTTCTCTCTCCATCTCTGTCTTTCTCGTGGTCTTGTGAGTCAGCTGCTTCACTACGTATGTATATGTATATAAATTGATGTGTGTATAAAATGTAGTATATGCATTTACGTATGTTAAGTGTGTATTGGTGCATGTATCATCATCATTCTGTCTCCCTCTTTCATTCTTTCCTATTACATATACATATATATATGTATGTGTGTGAATATATTCATGCACATTAAAAAGGAAGGGTGTACCAACACGAAAAGAAGAGAAAGAAGGGAGGGAAGAGTCACTATGATTCTGTTTCCCTCTATATAATCTCGAAACTAGGGGAGGTGAACTTTCCACAAGACAACTCGACCACGATGATCTTATTTTTTCATCTTGTATTATTTTTTATTTTATTTATTTCTTATCTAATTCGATACTAGAGGAATGAGACCTTATTTTATTTATAATTTTATGGTTGTTTTATTTTTCTTATTAATAATTGAATATATATTTACGTGTGAGTATGAACGAATATTATCAATGATACTCTGATATATGAAATAAGTACAAAATATATACTACAAAAATTAATATTAGCCCTTAATCAGTCGTATGTTACATCTCACTTGACAATAGTACTTTGTTGACTGTAAAAATAATAAGAATCATATTTTAACGATCGTGCGAAGATGATTATATTAATTCATAATGATTTGTTGTTATCGATGGGAGGGATCCTATGAGAATATGAGAGAATATGAGAGAAAGTTGACGAAGAAAAGTTAACAAAAAATAAGAATGGAGAGCTCTTGATTTCTTTCCATGGTCTACACACACACATACAGAATATGAAAATACACAGACATAAATACAAGCAACCTAAACGTTCAGTTATGCGGTAAAACAATTTTTATTCTTATCCGTGCGAACGCAGCAGGACTCGCACGAGGCGACTTTAAGATTGGCCTCTTATTTCTTCTTCTTTTTTTACTTACTTCTATATTATGAAGCGTGTCATTCGTTGTATAACAATGATAATTACAGTCACGATCCTTCCTGACGACGTTTTTCTTTCGTTACACCGGCCAATTGCATTAATTACGAACTAGATGATGCACGAAACAACGTTTATTCCATACAACATCATCAAATTTTCTTAAACATTTTTTTTTCTCTTATATTCCTTTTATTAAATAATCTTACGATATAAATAATCTTTAAAATATAAATAATCTTAAAATATAAATCGTATCTGAATTTAATTACAAATCATAGAAAATTTGTATTGAAAATCTATCCAACTCTTCCAACCATATGATTGTTATTTGTAAATTAACATATTTCAAACAAAATAAATAAGAAATAAATAAGATGATCGTATTAGTATACAATGAAAGTATTTAAAAATATCAAAAATTAAGTATTAAGTTTGAACTAGAAATTGTTTAGTTTTTACGTAAGTTTATAAAAAGGATCCCTGATTTTTCTCAATCACGATTTAACTGATCTAGGTTTAAACACGATCTTCTTCAATTCCTGTATTTCTTAGAAACCACGACACAAAATAGTAGTAGCAGTCTGAGAGTGTGGGTCACGAGCACGTTAATTGCCAGGTAAGGAACCCGAAGGTACACTGTTTCCATTTATTTGTCTTTTTTTTCTATTTCTATTTTCCTTCCTTTATCTTTCCTCTTTTATACTACACTATACTACACTACTCTACTCTACTCTAATCTAATCTGGTCTATACCTTAACTAGTAAAACGAGAAAGGATAAATCTTGATGCAGGTGCACCGGAAAAACTAAAAGTCGAGTTTCTTCTCATATTGCATCCTCGATCAAGACCGATCAAGATCGATCTATTTATCTTTTCAAGATCACTGGAGCAAGTTTTGATTTAATTAGTTTCTTCTTCTCGATTCGATATTACATCTATCTTATTGACGAATGAATAATTCATAGAAAATACCTTTAAATTAAAAATTGCATATAGAAATAAATTAATTTAATCTTTCGAACTATGGTTAACGTTTTATTCGAAAGTTATAAACAATAATTATTTATCTTATCCATTAATGTTTCTTTTAAACAGAAATTCTACTTATTATGAAACATCAAAGTAAATTGACTTTATTTATTGAATCATCTTCTAAAGATACTACCCTAATTACAAAAAATATTCCTAAATTCGCTAGAAATCGTGATATTTCGTTTCGAAAAATCGCTTTATCTGTAAGACGATAAATAAATCCATGATAAAAGTTAAGAAAGATAATACAAGAAATGACTTTTTTGTTATTAAAATCTCAAACAAATCGTAGAAACAAATAAAATATTCTAAAAGTATATTTTATCGTATCGAATATAAAAAGAAAAAGAGAAATAAATATATTTATCGATGCATTACTTATTAACGTATCGTACTGGTCGGAATTAATTTCCGTTGAAAGAGCAAGGATACATAACACGCAAGATTACGATAGATAAACAGGATTTATTAATTCTATTGTGAACTTTATATATACTTTATTCAATACAGACATCTATTGATATGTTTTTATTAGTATGATAAAAATATATTTGGATTAGTATGGTTCTTTGTTATGGTGGTGGCTGAGAGCAGACATACGACCGGAACGGTAAAAAAGCTTTGCTGGTTTAAAATACGATTTATAAAACTACTTGTAGAAAATATTATAAAAGAGATTCCCTCTCTCTCTTTCTCTGGTATAATAGTTGAATATGCGAGTATGAAAATGAAAGAGAGACACACCTAAGATTAGGCCTCCGTATTAGTTTCCGCTACATTAATCGGCGGAAACGATCGAGACTCGAAGACCCCTCTAAGACTTCCTGATAAGATCACCTTTTGATGAATGCATTACTTTTGCTGCAACACGCACATTATTCTTCATATTCTTCATATTCTTTTACATATTTTTATTAAACTTGGTCGAGTTTAATACGATAGAAAAAATAGTTATGTATATAGAAATTTATTTAAAAAAAAAATAAATTATTAAGAGCTTTAGTAAGTTATTAATTGTGTTTTTTGGACTAATAATAATAATAGCAAGAAATTATAATTGGTATATTAATCATAGGAGTAATTGAAGGAACTCGTGCCAATGTAAACTTGTAATTACAAATACCCTCTTCTCTATCTACCTATTTATCTATCCATTCATCTACCTATCTACCTATCTATCTTTCTATCAATCTATCTCTTACAAGCTGACTATTACACTTTCAAAGATTTCATTCTAACGTAATAATACCAGACCAAGTTGAGAAACACATTTAAATATCACTCTCTCTCTCTCTTTCTCTCTTTCTCAATCATTTTCTTGCATAAAATTATTAAAAATCTAATTGAAAGTATCTATCAATGGATTGATATTAACAAACATTCGTTCACATAACGAAAATTCGTCATATTTGAATATTACAGAAAATAATTGATTCTTGTTCAGTTAATTCTAATTAAATTAATTCTATTCTAATTTTTATATACCCAAAAGAGATAATTCCAATAAAGAACTGATTTTTGTTTTGTTTTATTTCGGTAGTGAACAAAATTACAGGGCGAATATTTGTTAAAGTTCTCGGTTATTTATATTATTGATAAACGTGGTATATTGAAAAGGAAAAATGTTTTCTGCTAAAAAAGAAATTACTTTTCGAATGAATTTAACATACATTGTAATTTGGTTTTCGTATAAGTTCGTAATAAAGTTCGCGAGATAGAGATAACACAATGAAGTAACTTACAATTAGTACATAGTTTATGTTAAGTTAAGTTTAGTTTAGTTATTAGTTTCTACCACCTCAGGGACACTTTTCCTTCCGTCGAAGTTTTAACACCTAAGCTTTCTCCTACAAAAATACTTAAATTCTCGATAACTTGTGCAAAAGAAATGAAAGGATAAACATCGTCTTTAGTATTGGACAAATGCCAAAGCATTGAAAGAAGAAGAAGAAGAAGAAGAAGAAGAAGAAGAAGAAGAAGAAAAGGATGAAAAAGGAATAAAAAGAAATTGTCAAGGAGGTCGCGTTGTGACGTTCGAGTATCGATTGTTTATTCCTTCCAAGTTTCCCAAAGAAATATTCGTATTTCCCGCGGAACAAAAATGGTGGTACAATGGAAAAACTTATTGTTTTTTATTTAATAATAATCAATATTGAAAAAGAAATTATTTTATTTACGATGAAGGAAAGAATAAACTTTCTTGGTTTGAACTCGACATTTAAAAGAGTAGAAGCACAGTAAAGTACAGGTATATAACAGATTCATTTTGTCGTTCGCGATATATAACCTTGTGCACACAGGAAACGAACGCCATATTCGTCATAGCGTCACAGCTCGGGAATAGCTTTACTACCGTCTCTGTATGAGACCGCGTGATTACTTCTGTCTTTATCTTTCTTCCTATCCTTCTTCCCATTTTTATTTTTATCCCTTCCATACCACGATACACGATCGAATTGTTTTAATACGATATATTTTTAACTTACGAGAAACAATGATTGTATCGTATTGAATTGAATTTCAGGTTGATCTACGAAACGACTACCCTTCATTTCAAATTCAAAAAAATACAAATAAAACATATCGTCCTTAATTCTCGTAAGATTTGTGCCACTGTATAATCCCGACGTTTCTCGATCTCGATAGATCGATGATCTCCGGGTGATCGATAAACGGTTAAAGATCTGGAGTATAGATCGAAAGCGGGTTAACCAGCTGCTTTCACTCTTTTCCAACAGCAATTGCAATTGCTAAAACGCGTTATTCAATAAATACATTTAATCATTTATCCTCGTCATCGGGAAATACAAAAAAACAAAAGATAAAAAATAAAAGAAAACCATTCTAAATACAATTGCAAACTATTCTCGTGAATATAATAAAATAACGAAAAATCCTATTACGATAATTAACGATTTTGTAGAAAACGTGCGAGAGATTCTGCTTCGTGCCACCGTACATTACAAAATGCCGGCTCCTATTCAACCCCATTATACGCGGATAACGAGATACATACTTAAATCTTTAGAAATACAATTAAAACAAAATATCATTCGATATAAATATTTGTATATCTACCAAAATGATGATTAAAAATTAACTTATATATAAATAAATGATATTTTTCAAATATCAATCTAGCTGAAACGAAAAATTACAAAATAGAATAGAAGATAAATAAAACGATGAAACACTAACCTGTCGCGAGTCGAAGGCGTCGGAGAAATGTTCGGCATCACCCCCAGCGAGTTGATACTGTTGTAATAGCAGTTGTTGTTGTTGATGATGCTCGCCAGCGGGTCCTTTACGTCGATCGTCACCCGCGTTGCGATCCATGTCGTCGAAACCATGGACGACCCTGTCGGCCAGGCCGTTACAGGTCGTCGAATCCTTCCTCCCTCCTCCTCCTCCGCCTCCTCTTCTCCTTCCTCCTCCTCCTCCTCCTCCTCTTCTTCTTCCTTCACCCTCGTCCTCGACACCGCTTCCGCTGCTTTGGTCTCAGCGAAGAGGCGCGAGATCGCGCACAACATTCAACGTTCCTACTGTCTGATATTAAATATCACTGCATCCGACACGAACTTTTTCTTTTTACCACGAAAGGATGACAATAAGGACGATAATGACGTACAACCGTTTGCACCGGTCCTTGTCCTCGTCATAACACACTCGAACTCGGGTTATTATTTCTTTTCTTTATTTTTTATTTTTATTTAATTTACAAAAAGACGAACCACCGATTAATCTATTTTGATTATCCTTCCCACAGTACAAGGCGCTGTATTTTTTTTGTATCCTTGTCCTTCCTTTTTTTCTTTCTTATCGTGAAACCATCTACGTTACCTTTAAATTTGAATAAGATGAAAATGAAAATAGATAAGATAATTTTTTAGGATGAAATGAGTTTTAGATGGAAGGAGTGAAAGTAAGAGAGAAAGAGACAGAGAAAGAGAAGAAGAGGGGTAAAGAAAAGGAGGATGGGGAAGATATTGGAAGAGGAGAGAAGATTCGCGAGGATCACCGCTATTTTCGTCGGCGACGTGCTTCTCTTTCCATCTCTTTCCCTTTCTTTCTTTCTCTTTCTATCTGGTAGTCTTCTCTCACGCACCTCTTCTATCCCACTATCGATTTTACGCGGTGTGCGCGCGTTAAGAAGAAACGTTAAAACGGCCGCGAACGAACGAGAGAAACATACACGGTGGTATCTTTTTTCTAACGAAATTGTGCGAACTACTACTACAACTATACCAACAGAAACACACGCACCTAAGGGAGGGAGCGACTAACGAATATATATATATATATATACGTACGTACATAGAGATGAAAAGAGAGAAAGATACTACGTATTACAAGTTTGGATTGTTCCAAAAGTTTCCTCCGATTTTCGATAGATGTCAGGATTATTATATCATCTATATAATATTAAATATAATATATCAAATAAAATAATATATATATATAATATTAATATAATCTTTTACGTACATTATTTTTCTTTCTCCAAGCTCGGATATTATTATAAACAAAAAAGAAATCCACGTAGAAAACAGAAACAAATAAAAATGGATTCTTCTTTCTCAAATAAATTATCTTTTAAAATCAACCAATAAGAATATTTGAAAAATTTAATAAACATATATGTATATGACTAGGGTAATCGAATCGCATGTTTCTGATTGGCTGGCGAGAAGAAGAGGAGCGCGCGAAGCGTGCAAACGATGGAAAAAGAGAGAGAAAGAGTAAGAACAGAAATGAAAGATAGAAAAAGATGAGAAATATGAGCGCGTAAAGTAAATTCGAAAAATAAAATGGTATCGATAATGGTAAATAGGAAGAGTCGATCATATATTAAAGTCAAGTCTTCCCCTCTTATCTCTTTCTCTCTTTCT
>JACGTP010000741.1:0-19420 GCA_023678845.1 Mischocyttarus mexicanus
GAAAATGTAATTTTATGTATTTATTTCTTTTCTTTTTCTTTTTTTTTTGTAACTGTTTTAATTCGTCCACCTCGAGTACCATTCATCCATTGAGATTTGTTCATTTATCAAAATGCTTAAATATTTGATTTTTCAGGATATACCTTTTCATTAATTATCGAGAAATCGATTAATCAATTGTACATTTTTAAACAGTTTGCAGAAATTTCAAGATAGATAGATAGATAGATAGATAGATAGATATTCTTAATGGTAAAACTTAATAAATATCTTTTGAAATATATCCTCAGGGAATATAAATTAATTACGATGAAGTTACAACACGTATAGCAGTTAGATATAATATTTCAACATCATAGCGCGAAATCTCGTTTTATTAATTTAGAAATGGTCCGTATTTAAAATTTATGCATCCAAAATATTGTAACGGAAAATGAAATTTTATTCGCGAGACAAATACGGACTGAATAACTTTATACTCGAAAATTCATATCGTAACTTTTATTAATAGGTAATCGTTGAGAAGGTAAAACGTAATTTATATATATTTTACGGAATCATTTAAATGATATGAAAATATTTTTATCCATTAACTTCGTTTGGAAACTATACATTCTTTTTTCCCCGAGAGTTATGAAATATTCCAGATTTAACGGATCGTTAGTTGTATCGAATAGTTCGCGTGAGCCCAATTCTACGTGCTCGATACATTTAAAAACGAAACTCTTTATCAGACGCATCGGTTT
This sequence comes from Mischocyttarus mexicanus, assembly GCA_023678845.1. Lineage (NCBI taxonomy): Eukaryota > Metazoa > Arthropoda > Insecta > Hymenoptera > Vespidae > Mischocyttarus > Mischocyttarus mexicanus. The sequence continues at coordinate 747 of JACGTP010000741.1, forward strand.
TAGTTTGGTGGTAACGCCGATACGTCATTCCTGGACGTTCGACACTTTTGACGGAGAACGAATACACATTCTTCTTTTACGTGCCCGGTGTGCCTCGGTTGGTACGTCATGAAAAAAGAAAAAAAACCAGATGGTATGAAAAAGAGTCAATCCATCAAATCATTTGGATCGGAGGAGTCTTAATATACTAGAATTTCCTGCGAGGTTTGGTTTTGCATCCAAACAATGGGATAGATAAGCCTCCACATACGTACATACATATATGTATATAGTATAGTATGCAATAAAAAAATAATAGCAAAGTTAAGCGGTACTTCTTTTATTTAATTTATTAATAATATTATTTATCGAACTATTTTTTATGCGACGATTTATGTAAATAAGAAAATGTCTATATAAATAAATAATATTTCTTATGAATATAATGACATAGTATTCGTGAATAAATAAAAAATACAAACGAGGTGTTCTATGTAATGGTAAATCTTGAACAGAGTAGTGAAATATTACATAAGGTTCTATTATTGCTTCTCATTGTACAATACACGGAATTGTTCTTTTTTTTTCCAACCACTCACCCTTCTCCCTCTCCCCCCTCCTATTTTTCTTCCATTACGAATCCATCCGTGACACGTTCCACCTCTTGCATTCTCTTTTACCCTGTCTATCTCTCATTCTCTCTTTTTATCTTCTCATTCTCTCGATTTCGTTCCGCTTTACCCTCAATGGCAGATCGCTATTTTATGTCCTCTGCAAACAATCACCGTATAGTCAACCCATGTGTCCGATCCTTTCGACCTCCAAAGACATGACCTTTGCAGGACAACGAGTTTCTAGCTTCGATACGGTACATCGAGTTTTAACTCTTTTCGCTTCGAAGGATACTTATCCTTTTCGAATCTTCCTTTTTGATTTAATCTAATATTTTATCGTGACATATATTTTTCTATGCAACGTATAGTACGTGTATGTACCTATAAAGTTAACTTTTTTTTCCAAAACTAAACTAAACACGAAACAGTGTTTCAAACATAAAGATTTCCAGAGGGGCAGATGACAATCATCATTGAATTTTTTTTAAATAGTATGATACTTTTTTTTTCTTCCAAAAATAAAACTAGTCTAATAGTATTTAGTATGCTTATGACAAAAAATTCATAACCTAGGAACACATATATTTTTAATACTTATTTTTAGTAATTATTATTATTATTATATTTTTATTTTTATTTTGTAGTCCCTATTTTTAGTTTAAATATTTTTATGTACCCTTTGTATTCATTACTTGTATTGCTTTTTGGTCATTAGGGGACTTTGTTCCATGATCAATAAATAAATTACATTACATTTTACATTACATATTTTTAATACAAATATTTTTGTTTTGATTTATCTCTTTAGTCAACCATTTTATTTTCATATTGCAATTATTTTTGTTGATGAAACACTATTAGTACATAAACGATGAAGAAAATAATTAAAAAAAAATAACGCATTTGTTTGGACCATACTTTTCTAATGGAGTAAGAAATTATTGGAAATTAATCGATAAATTCTTATTCCTTATTTTTTAGATCCAAAGTTTAAGGAACCAATTGTCAACGTGACTGCCCCCGTCGGTAGGGAAGCGATGTTGTCGTGTATCGTACAAGATCTGGCAGGATACAAGGTAATTTAAACTTTTAAATTAATGTAATTATAAGTGACGTAATAGAATCTTCACGATGTTTTCTCCCCGTCGTAGAAATTTTCTTAACTATATACTGCAGGACCCCGTATCGTTACGTATTTTCAGCTCGTTGCTTCTTAAATAAACTTTAAAAATATACATCATCAAATTTTTAAGATACCATTCTTTAGATTTGTTCCCTATAGATCGTTTATTAAAGGCTCGTAAATGCATATATATTTTATTACTTAATATTTATCATGTACAAAATATTCAATAAATTATTTCTGACGAGAAAAAAAACAAAAGGAATTGAAAAAAAAACTGAAGCAAATATTTGTCTACCACATTTCACGAGGAAGAGAATTTTAGCTATTACATTGATTTATATCTTCCCAATTGTTTGGCTGCTTTCTACGAATAAGTGTTTAAGTACCTAACCGCAGCAGTTATTTAACTTACTCTCTTAACGTAATGGCTCCAAGCTCGAGTGATTTTAACGGAAAATTCCAAAACTTTTATCAAGGAATCATCCCAGCAGTGATATCTCGCGCAACCTACATATATATTTTATGCATATTTTAATTTATAAAATATATATATAAATTATACCATCGTTCGTCTCTGAACATCCATAATGTTTTCTTTAATTTTAAAAATTTTTCTTTTTTATTTTCTTTTTGTTTTTCATTTAAAGCACGACCAATTCGTCGCAGTACAAATTTCGCTTTTACTCCTCGTACAGTGATTTCGTGGAATGAGAGAAAAATTGACGATTATCCTGAAATATGAGTATCCGTTGGATATCGAGTAGCCCAACTTGCGATCCGTTAATTAACTTATATCGCTGCTAATTGTCAAACATAGTCCACACGGGCGTTACGTATTTCTCTATCCAACTGTGATGATTTGTGGGACTCTCATTATGATTAGGAATAATTAGCTTCGCGTATAGATCTCGTTTGGAAATATATTTATCCCAATGAAACGAACGTTAATTTGACAATTGCTTTATGCGATTTCTGCCATTTACTAAATAAATATATACGTGGCTTTAGGTATATCTTATATTTTACACACACATACATATACACATGATATTCAAGCTTCTTTATAGATATACTCAATATAACGAGGAATTTATGGTCAAAACTAAAGCATACTATAGAAAACTTAATATTATAAAAAAAAAAACAGTTTAATTACAATAGTTCAACGTTGATTTAATCAATTTTTATGTCGATGCAACGACGATTCCAAAATATCAAAAAGATCGAAGATACAAACAGGTCGCGTGTAAAATGATAAAAATAAAATAAAATAAATAAATAAAATAAATCGAGAGTGAGAGGAAAGAAGAGGAATGAGGGAGGAGGGAGGAAAAGGGAGGAAAAGGGAGGAGAAGGGAGATGGAAGGGGGGTGTGGTCGTAGACGAGTTAACATTTTTCAGTGCGAGTTTCCGCGTCTAATTGGAGCCACCGAGGATGAAGTGCTCTCTTCGCCTTAAACATTTCAGTTGATTCGTTGGACGGTAATTACGAATAAAGGCTAAAAAGCAAAAACGTCGAGTGATTCTCAGAAGATGAGTATTCGGTTTTATTCTGCTCCTATAATTTTGCTAATTAATCAAGCGAGTGCAGAGTCGCCTTCTCCGTAGTAGCTCATCACGATAGTCGTCGACAGCGAGGAAAAAATATTCTCAATTCTGGGGGATATAAGGATTTCTCTTGGAGTTTATTTCTTTTTTTTTTTTCTTTCTTTCTCTTTTAAGGTAGATGGTTAAACGAGGTCAACAGACTAAATAACCTTTAAGGATGTCCACTCGTCTTAACAGTCGAAGAAGCCTTCCATTTCGGTTAACTTTTCCGAACTGTCTATCTTTTCTCTCTTTCCTCTCTCTCTCTCTCTCTCTCTGTATCTCTCCCTTTCTCTTCCTAGTTCTACTGATAATTAATGAGATATAGGATCCATTTTTTTTTCTTTTCTCTCTTCACCTTTTCATTTAACGGATTGAATTAAATCGCCAACGATCTCAGAAGTGAACTTCAGAGAAAAGGAACTCATAAAGGAAAAAGGTATTCGTTCTACTGTGTTGGAGGATGTGACGAACGACTGATGAACGAGAAAAAAAAAAGAAAAGAAAGGAAAATTAAATTAATAAATGTCTACGGTTTCGGGTTAGTGATAAAGATGAAAAAAAATTATGTCGTCAATGAAGTTCCGTCAGTCTTCTTGGACGTAAGTGCTCGAGAGAAGTTTTGATATTTATTAAAGGTCAACGTAAATTCTCGTGCACGTATGTGTGTGTGTGTGTGTTTGTGGATGTGTAAATGTATATATACTCCAGTTTCTTGTTACTTTCATTTTATCCTTTACGCTGAGAGATCGCACGTAAAGGATAAGACGTGTGTGCACGTTGAAACGTACCCAGGGTTGGTTCAGTGACTCCGGTCGTTTGCTTTAATCAGCCGAGCCAGGACGAAGAAGCTCGGAAGTTGGTCGATCTGGGGATTATTATTCAAATACGACCAACTGGGTTACCTATGTATGTACATGCATAGATACCAAAAAGAAAAAGGAACGAAGTAGAGAGATAATTGAGCCGCTGAGAATTACAATGGTACGTGGGGGTTGGTTGGTGGTTCGTTTATTTCTATGTTTCGAATGGGCGAAGGTTTATAAAAAATTTCTCGAGAATATGGTAACGCGTTAGCTCTTCGCGTTTATGTGTTTGGTTCCTATATGTTTCAACGTTACCGAGTCTAAAGCATGGACTCTCCGTTAAAGGTACTGTATAAACACAGTAGAGATTATTTTTCTTTTATGAGATGTGAAACGGGATAATATTAATTAAAAGTTCTATCTGAGATAAACAGTTCGAAGAAACCGCAAAATTTTTACCTATATATACTCTTATATAGTAATAAACGTGGTTTAAAATTATAATTTAATTGATTAAATTAATCGAATAATATTCTCTTTTTTTCTCGGTCGCTACTCTCTTCCTCCTTTTTTTTTTTGAATTATATATTTGAATAAATTATGATCGTGTGCTAATGCACTTTGCATCGTTCATTTTAATCATACCGGGGTTTGTTTTTTCCTTCTTTTAAATATAAACAAAAATCTTGATTTATTTAAACGTTCACGTATTATTACGTTTGTTTTTCGTTTATATTTTTGATATTTGAACGAATCCAAGTTGCAATACCTTAGATTTTTTTGTTTACTTCGCTCGTTCATTTTTAAACGTAAATGAATTTTTTCCTTTACTATTAATAAATAAGAAAGAGTAAAATAGATCAATTGAAAATGTTTTTCTACAAGTTATGAGTTTGAACGAGGACGAATACTTCTTTTGAATATATACGTTCGTTGGTACCCCGTTGATCCTTCAACGTATTCGTCTGACTCGGTTTTCCAATCCTCTGCTTAAAATCCATCTTCGAAAGTAGGGAAGAAAATTGGAGTGAGAGAGTAAAAGACTTTGGTAGCTGGAAAGTCGAGAGTCTCCGCTGAGAAATTAATGGTTTTACTCGATTTCTTTTTTCTTTTTCTTCTTTCCTTTTTCTTCTTTTCTATATCTTACCTCTTTCTTCCTTTATTTTTATACATGTTATCGTAGAAAGGTAAAAAGAAGAATCCGTTATTACATGAAATAACAAACTGTAAACCATGAAATATTTGTAATTTCAATTAGATGATATATGAATTTAACAAATGGCGAATTAGTTGTGGTATGGAATAGAAATTTGAGAGAAGTAGATTAGGGATCTGATAGAAACAAGCACGATTTAACGTAGCATTGGGTTTTTAAAATACGAGAAAATATAAGAACGGATAAATATGAGCATTGTTGTAAGAAAAAAAACCAAAAATGTTAAACCAAATTTAAAAAGACAGATAATAGTAATTAATTTCATACAAAAATTAATTTAAGTGTATAATAAAATTTCTTTTTTATATTTTTCTTTTTCCTCGTTAATAAGCAGTTAGTTATTTTATGTATTATCTAGTTATTTCACGAATAACTTGAATAATATGATATAAAACGTCCGACATATACATGAATACCAGGTGCAGCTGTGAAATGCATATAATTACGAACGCTTTTAACTTTCCTCGTGGTCGCAAACGGTGATCCTCTATTACCATCACCCCTTAGGAAAAGGGTATTAACTTCTCAGCGTGCAAGACTTTTACGAGCAACTTTTTATGCGTGGAGAAAAGTTAGTCTAGGCTACTTGCGCTGTTTATTTAGATAAACGTAAATAGCTAGATTCTCGTAGAGGATCGTTCTTATAATTACACTAAAAAAAAATAAAATAAAATAAAAAATGTATGATTAAAAACGTCGTATAATTAATATCGTGAAATGAAAAGATATCAATGTAAAAAACAAATTGTAATAAATCTTATTAAGGGGTTTATTTAGACTATATCGTAACTGTTGGTACGTGACAACATTCTGATATACCAATTACATGTAAATTATTATCAAGATCATTAGTCATAACCATTTTAATCGTAATAATTAGTAAATGTTTCACATCTAACGATCGAACTACAATATATGTATATATATATATATGAATATTCAATCATTCATTATTACTCGATACATCTGTCATCATTAATCAATCGCCACAAAACTGTATTATTAAAACTAATATATCATATCGACGTAACTCACTAACAATTTAGATATATACACGTCACTTTTGCAGTGGTTGTTTTACGTTTAAATTATGAATTAGAAGAGAAAATCAGCGTTATTGGGCATGGTACCGTTATTCGCCTCGATATAACAAACGTCGGTTTTCTGTAAAGTTTGATAGCCCAAGCATCGAGATGAATGAACGAGTTGCATACGAATGCGAGGATAAGTGATACAACTCGTAACTCCTTTATTCTTGGTTATCAGGATCAAGGAGAAAGGATGGGAAGGTAAAGGACAGAGAACACGAGGTAGGATGGTGTGGGATGAGTTTATACTATGAGTTTATAATATGTGTGCCAGTGATATTGGGTTGTTAGAGATTGGGGGAGGTTAGAGGAGGGATTGGGGTGGACCGGGAAGGGTTGAGGGAGGGAGAGGGTTAGATACCGAGCGAGGACTTTGTTATTGCACTCGGATATAATGGCTAACGGGTCGCGGCTTTTCTCTCGGTTTATGGTTTTCCCCGAGAACTATCGTCGCGGTTTGAATTTTAATTGTGAAGTTCTAGCAACATGCGCGTTTGGTTCCTCCCTGTCGGCTAACACAAACAACCGTTAAATATAGTCATGCTTATTCGTAATATGATCTGATCGCGTGAAACAGAAGTTCGTTATAGTCGATAATAATCACTCGGTTATAATCACACATCTGTCATAACAATTATTATATTTCATAATATATATCGATAATATTTTGCCGATATTATTGCTATCATTGGTTTGAAAGTAAAACGATTGTAACATTTAAAGGGGGGGAGGAGTGCAGATGAGGCTAGCATTAGGATACTTGTTTTAAAATAAAAAAATGGATACGGAATTAATTTCTATACCTAATAGATACTTTTTATACAATTCGCAGCATTATTTTATCCGTTAGTTTTTTTTCACTGCGAAAAGATTTTCCGCTAATAGACATTTATTCTTTCCGTACCTACTTGAAAGTACTTAGATTCGTTTGCCCCCACTCCCCTCCTTCCCCCCCGAGGGCTCGTTTGGCCTTCTCTTTTTACATTTTATTCGATTTTTTACTCTCTGGAAATAAACGAGCAACTAAGTTATGCAGTCTCAACCATCTATTGGAAGATACTGAAAACTCAGCAAGATTAAGAGCGTGAAAGTGTGTGAAAGAGTGTGAGAAAGAGAGAGAGAGAGAGAGGGTATGCTCGACTATACTTCAAATTGATTTGAATTACAATTATCATCGAAGCATTAGACCGTCACCTTTAGACAGAATCAACTCATCGACTTTTAGTCCGGAAGGACTCAATTAATCATCCTCCCCTCTTTAAACATCGATGCATCTGCTAATTTTAAAGTCTCTCACTCGATTCAGCACTCCATAATGACCTCAACCGAGTATCATTATAGAATAACGACTAACTTCGTTGGTTTAAATCCTCAAATTATTATTCTCGCGATGAGGGTTCGTTTATTCAAGCTCGTCGATCCATTAATTTTCTCTCATTCAGAGTTTCGATCTTGGAAAAATATTTTTTATCGAAATAATATATATGTTATTCGGTATTATTGTATATTAATAATTATTTAAATAATAGATAAACTTATTATTGTACTTACCTAATATGAATTAGTGTTTAACCAGTTAACTGTGGTGTCCTCTTTTGATATATGTGTCCTACTTGATACATGACAAGTATACTCGTCAATCACAGTTAACTGATAAAATTGCAATAGTTTCTAAGGGAATAATCGTTAAAAATAATTAGAGATTTATTGATTTTATTTGCTTGGTCGCTAACACCTATGGTGATATAATAAATTAATAACGTGTTAAAATAGGTCATATCAGATATCATGGACAAATGTAAAATTAATGTTGAAATATATCTCTTTAGGAAATAATTAATTTTTCAATCAATAGCATATATATATATATATATATATCGATACAAACATTACGTATAAATTGTTATAAATCCTTACATAATAATTAAAACAAACATTTAAAGTTTTGATAAGTTCAAAAAAATTTGTAGAAAAAAAATATATGTTTCATAAAATGTTAAATAATCGATGTTAATATCGATTAATCTCGTATAATTTATTCTAGTCCATTAAAAGAGACATTTTAAAAATTGTGAAACTAAGAGTTTAGCGAGATAAAGTTCGAAGGAAAAGCAATCGTGTTAGTTTGTCGAAAAATTGACGTACTTAAAAGTTAGGATTTAAAAGAGGGTTTAGTATGGTTAAATTAACAAAGACGAGATATACTGGCTCGTTTGTTAGTTGGTGGCAATCTATGAGTACTTTCGTCACCATCGTCTTTTTACATCTCATTAATTTGCACGCGATTAAGTCGAAGTTAACTTAAGTTCTTGTGTAAAGAATACGTTCGGTACCACTGTGATATTGCTCACATAATTTTTCACAAAGAAACATAATTAAGGAAAATGAACGCGCGAAACGTCCACGAACCTTACTTTTAACCAGAAGATAATGTTTCCGAGGCCTTGAATACGGTGCAACCACTTAACGAGTTGAAAGAAGGAGGCCAGCGAGTTGCGGAAAACTTTCTTACGCAAAGTATACCAGACCTTTCTTTTGCTACAAAGTATACACGGAATTATTACAAAGGTGTGTATGAGTTATAAAGATTGGAAATATTTCGACATGATACATTTTTTCTTTCTTTTTTTTTTTATTAAACAATAAGAAGGTGCAAATATATGCAGAAATTTTGTTATAAAAACTACATTATAACCTTATTAGATATAAATCAATAAAATTACAGATGTTAAGGAATATTTGAAGAAGAAAAAATGCAATACTTCCGACATTACACAAAATATAGAAAACAATTAAGCACCGACACAATGTCTTCTTATATTCCTTTCCGAGATATAAGCTGATAAAGCAGAACCTCATTACTTATTTGACACGTTGTCCATTAACTGCCAATTTGCATCAGACACAAAGTATGTGAACATTTCTGGGTTTAGAAAGAAAATTATATCTATAGCGTTCTAATTAAACTTTTCGTTACAATTATCATTTTTCTTACAGAAGTATAATACACTAGTACAATAATAAATAAAAAATCAAATTATTTAGATATTCTCATTTATAAAAGTAGCATACGTTTAATTATATTTTATATTTGAACCGAATCTTTCCCCCGAGATAGATTTTTTTGTTGTATACGTTTTAAAACGCATCATCCAGTGATGAGATAAAGATAAAGTAAGGAAAGAGAAACTACGAGAAATGTTCGAGAAGTTCGATTGAAATTCTCCTTTAGTGAGTCTTCTTAATTGCACTGTCCGCTTGTGAGTTCCGACTCTATAATTAACCGCGAGTCAAAGGATCGTACCGTAAGATAATGGTTCGAGCGAAAAGCCATAGGAAAAGCTTGTGTTCACGACTACGCGTAGCCAATTACCAACCTAGATCTAAGAAACAGTTAAAAAAAAAAATTAAAAGAAAAAATAAAGTAGAAGGAAACCTTACTTGGGAGTAAAAGTATGATTCCTGTTGCGTCATGGTTGAGCTGTTTCTTACGATTTTCTTAGCACGTTGTTATTAATGATCAATCTTTTTACGCAAGGAAAATAACTTACGTGTTTTTATACAAATAAAAGATGTATCATTTTTGATTGGAACGATTTAAATGAAATTACGATTTCAATATACTTCAGGAAAACGACACACCGTTGTGCAATTGTCTCGTGATACGTCAGTATTGATAAACGAAATTCAGAATAGAAAATCCTGCACGATTGGCAGTGCGTTCAATGAATAACTTTGCTTTTGATTTAACAAGATTGCATAAGTCGACAGAGATTTTGAATTGAAAACAAACAAAAAAGTAACTACGTAAAAATATATACGGCTTTCCAGACATGCTTTTTTCATGGGATTACTAATATTACGTACACCGTAACGTAACCTTTTTTCAGTACTTCTTTGCATAATCCTTATCTCGTCAAATGACGTTTCTCAAAGTAATAGAGAAGAAAACGAGAGAGATGATACGATTGTAATAATAATAATAATAATTATATCAAGAACGATGAATAATAATAATGTTTTTTTTTTAAATTAAATGTGCATAAATATTATCTTAAAGATTATAGTATGAAATGATTAATAGATTGTATAAATGACTCTAAATGCATGCTATACTATACTTAAAAATACGTTTTCATGTGAATTAAAATATTTTAACTTATTTAATTATAGTTACTTGTATTTATTTAACACAAGTTATCGTTCGTATAAATCAAGATATGTAATTGATTTATTGTAATCATAACGTAACATTGAAACTGTTACGATAACGTTGCATGATAAATCATGTAACGTCATTTCTTGTTTTTCTGGTTTCTTTTTTAACAGTACGTCTTCCATGTCACGTTTCAATGAGCAGTACATCGTAAAAAACAGAATGCATTTTTATCGTTTCTCATACATTTTCAGAATGATTTCATTCTGTAATTGGCCTTTCAGAACAAAAGCGCATCGAATTACTAAACTGAAAATGCTTTGAACTGACATGTGAGTTATGAAGGATTAAACTTTTATCTTTGAAAATGATATGTCGTAACAAGGATCCCACGGAGACATTTTTTTGACAAAATCTTTATTACATGTTAGTAAAATAGAAATATATTGTAATTTAAGAGAAAAGAATTTTAGAAAAATAACAGAATTTATATATATGTAATTTTAATTCAATAACCTAAATCAATTAAATTGACTTTTCACACACACATACAAGATATTTATATTAATTAATTTATAATAAATACAATTAATTCTATTTCTAATTTGAAAATTGTCTAATTTTCTTATCGTAATATAAATCGTACACACTCGACTGCCTTTTAATTATAAAGTAAAACTAGAAAGGATGATTTGATGAGTGATCGGTGTCGTTAAATCATCGAAATAATCTTGATACAGGTAGCTAGTCGTGAATTTAGGTAGAAACAACGAAACAGTATCATCACGGATGGCCACGTGGACTTTGGAACGATGTACTCTTTGTGTTATTTGTAGGAAACAGTATTTCAAACGTTATTCTCTACGGGTAGGAGGTCCGATATGAGGTTAGGAAGTAGCAGAAAGGGGAGAAAGAGGAATGAGAAGATAAAGGGAGCCAAGCATAGGAGGTTGCAGGGAACCGCAGCTGTATGACATTTCGTAGTGACATTTCGGGTAGACCCTTGGGATCGCACCTAATGCTCCACCGTCCGTAGACTACTTTGAAGACCTTAATTACCGTAATATCCCCATCATTATGGCGAGTTACCGTGTCTTGGACCGGGCGCTAGCATCTCCTACTAATTGCGTAGTAGTAGACGTTTTGTTAGATACTACCCTGATCCTTCCAGGCATTTTAGAGTTTCTACCAACGACTACATTAACGTTTCCCCCACCACCATTCTAGATCTCATCTTCGTTTCTAAATAGACCAATCATCCGACTACGTTATCCAGTAACCAATCCTCGGGGACACCTATTATTCTTTTTTCTTTCTTTCTTATTTCTAACCTTATATTTTTTTATCTACATAGCTATGGCTAAACATTTTTTTTATGATCGATAAAGTAACACGCTAGAAAGGGTGGTCATTTCGAAGAGCGTTTCGAATCGTCGTCTTAATTTCGTCGGATCAGTAAAAGGGCTGTTTTACTCGTCGAACGACTAATGAAAGAGAACGGTAAGGTCTCGTTGTTGCTCGTAAGGTGGGCGTGTTTATGTGTCTTCGACTAACAAACTCTATCGGTAGTTTTAAAATCAGCGAGGATAGCCTATGAGACCTTCTTTTTCTTTCCCTCTTCTGTCCGATTCTATCGAATTTTATTTTTTTTTTTGCTTCACTTTCGAGACGTGTTATTTATATAGAAACATATGTTATTCTTAATTTTTTAAAGAAAATTGTCGTACTATTATTATCCTAAATTTGAACAAATCCATGATGAAATTGGCACGTATCGTTGTATAAAATATCTTTGAAAGTTCTTACTCGTAGTAACGTCTTCATTATCTTCCATAAGAATTACAGTAAGTAGTTCATAACGTTTTCCTTAGTCATCGAACGTTATTAGGAAACGAAGGTTCTATCGAAGAAGCGTGTACCTATGTAATCTAGATTTAGAGTGCAAGTTTCGAGGCCACTTGCTAACACGAAACGCGGAAACGTAGAACGCTATGGAAGAAGATGGACTTCCTGTGTTTTCTCATAAAACTGCCATTTACTTTTTCGAAGTGTATATATCGAGCTCAGACATCAAAACGAACGTGTATCTTTCGATATAAAGGATAAGCTCTCTCTTTCTTTTTATTTCTATATTTGTATCCTTTTTTTTTCTTATTAAAGAAAGATCATCGATTCGTGCGGTTATAAATGTTTGTTTTTTATTTATCCTATATACTCTTCCATTTATTTCATTTAGAAAAGTATATTTTCTATTTGTATTTCTAACTTTTGTAGGGTACACTCAATGTTAGTTAAATGCCAGTAAATATTTTTTAAACACTTATTTTTTTTTTTTTACCGATATTGATTATATATCTTTCTTTATTATTTTACAAAATTAGATATACCTTTACTACTTGTCTGATATACTTGTCTTGACTTATATTACTTGCAAGTAGATGTAAAAGTGTTAAAGTAACAAAAAAAAAAGAAAAATTAATGTAGAAAAATTTGCAAATAGTTCGATCTTGGTTTAGAAATGAATGCGATCGTCCATCGAAAGTTCATCTTCGTTGTTGTAGTCTTCTTTTCAAAACATCTGGTAAGGAGGGGGGAGTGAAAGAGAGTAAGAGAGAGAAAGAGAGAAACGAGTGACCTGTCAAAAAGTTTAGTTTGTAGAAAATTGAGAAGTACGAGCGTGTCTGAACGATACTGGTTCGCTTATATCGAGCGCGTGGGATCAAGAAAGTTGCTTGGCTTAGTCTGTAACCGAGTGGGAGGATATATACTAGTTTATATATATAAATGAGTTTGCGTCGCGTAGAAAAATTTATGTCATGGGTTAACAAAGTCTTCTCCCTCACTTTTCTTCCCTTTTTTCAAAAGTAACGTCCCTTTTTTCTCTCTCTCTCTTTATCTCAAAGAAAGCACCTCGCGAAATGAGGGTTAAAAGTCGGTCGAGTCTTATCAAGTCGATCTCACAAATTTCTTTACCATCTCGTATTTCCAGTCATTTCGATTATATATATTTTTTTTTACCCGTGGTTATTCTTCGAACAAACCTTTCCCCAACACATACAAAATCTATACCTGAAAAGTCTTTACGACTTTACTAATGATCTAATCGTTACGTTTGATTATCTTCCCCTAACGCTAGGGGTAAGGGGTGTACAATATTTAAAGAACAAAAAATTATTCTTGTACCGATAAAACGAGATAAACGTTTAGTAAAAATATATGTATTATTTCTCTTGAAAAATAAAATCAATTTTTGTCATCATCATTATCATCCCAAGACGACACTGTCATTTGTTAAGCTTACTAGTCGTAAATAGTTGACTTATCATATAGGGTGTGTTATACGGTATTACGGAAGTTACATACATAAGTCCTTGGATCCATTACATACCATACACATGTATACACACATATACACAGATGGGCATATACTTACACACGTGAAAATCTGTTCCTGGTTGCACGTGTGGATATAACCAGGGAGTTTCCATTCATCGAGTCGTGGATATCAAACGCAATAGTTCATGGCACGCTTCCGACTAGGTGCTCGGGACCGATGTTCAGAGTGGTGATGCTGCTGCTTCTGCTGCTACTGGTGGTGGTGGTACTGCTAGGACTAGTCCTCGATCTCTACCTCCTAATCCAACCACCCATCGTTTCACACCGGTTTCTGGCAGATTTACAGGGCCGCGATGTCTGATATCTGCATCCTAGAGTCCGCACGACTAGCTCTACCGACCCTTCCTTGCTCCCCCTTCTATCCCCTTTGCAACCCTTTCGACCCTACTCTCCGAGGCGTACGCTCCTCGTCAGTCGGCTAACTTTGTGAAACCCTCTCGAGATCGTTCTTCGTTGAGTTGGCTGTCTGACTGGCCAGCTCGTTAAAATCGTCTTGATGATTAGCGAGATTTATTATTCCCGGGATTTCTTTCTCTCTATTTTATTCTCTCCTTTTTATTTCTCTCTCTCTCCTCTCTCTTTCTCTCGAAAGAATTATTTTCAACTAGTTCTTTTTTTTTTCTCTTTTAGTCCGTTCTTCGGAAAGTCAAAGTTTTTTAAAGGAGTGTTGATAGACTTTCTAGACTAGTACCACTTCACCCATAGTTTTCAATAATGACCGACATTTAAAAAAAAAAAGTATTAGCGAATTCGGTATTATTTTCGTGATATAAGGGCAAAACGTAATTGCAAACGAGCATTTCTAAAACAAAATTGTTATTTTTTTTTTTTATAGAAACGATACCCGTGGTACGGGAATCTTTGTGGAGAATTTCCAAGAACACGCGATGAAAGTTCGCTATCGAAAAAAAATCCACTATCAGATAAGACTAATCGCTAAGGATAAGCGTCGATCGTAGCAAATGAGATTGCAAGGAAGAGAAAATCTAGGTAATGCGAAATAAGCACGGCATCGAAATGAAGTAGAATCGAACCCCGAGTGAAAGAGCTTTTCAGCAAGAAAGAGTAGTTTTTATCAATGATTGCAGAGAAACCTAGAATAATCCTCGTTCGCATGACCATATGATCATCTTATGTATCGTTGTGTACGATTGTATGTGTATATTAGATTAGACGAGTGAATAGTTAAGCATATAGGTATACATATATACTCATATGCGTGAAATAGAGAACAAACAACAGAAGACGTGGAAATCAAAACGCAGGTTGGTTGCATTAGCATCATCGTTACTCACACCTTTGTGATATACAGAGGCATATGAAATCATTCTAATCCTCTTGTGTGGGCTCGTATGTCGTAACATCGAATGGTTTATATCAAGCTCGCTTGTCTCTGAATGCTCTTTATCACCGACGTCCTATATAATCGTTCGGGAATGCGTAACCACCGGTCGGCAAGAACGTTCAACGTTAGCGAAACCCAAACGCAACGCAATCCAACGCAAAAGAGGAATGATAACCACTACAGAGAATATATTTCCTCAACATTGATAATATAGAGGGCCATAGTAACCGGTCAAATATTTAAACTTTTAGGTACGACTGAATTATAAGCGAGGCCTATCCCTGGACGGCAGAGTCTGACGCAAACTACGCTTAAACGGTACAGCACTACAATTAAATATTCGATGATTAAATTATAATTTTCTTCAAAATATATTACGCATACTTTAACTTTTACACACACCAATTCACTTTAATAGTTAATAATACAATTATTAATTGTCGTTCAAAGAGATGACATCTGCTAAAGCCATTATAGTGGCGCGTCATACCTAAGAGATTAAAAAGGGTGCGTGTTTGTAAGGTTTCCTATAAATATTTAGTTTGAAAAATAATTATTTGTTACTCTTACACACCTTGTATTACTAATTTGAATATTATTTTACTATTATAATTAAAAACTTTATATATGTGTGTGTGAATTTCATCGTGTAACTCTTTTACCTAAAAGGTTTATTCTTAGGGTCAAATAAGGTAATATTTCCAATTCGGTGATGAGAAACTCGAAAAATAGTATCCTTAATTTAAAGATTTATTTTGAGGGGAGTAAATACGAGGAAGAGGGGGTAGAATGGGGGTGTTATACCAAAAGAGAAATATTTGAAAATTATAAAACGCAAAATACGAATTCGAGAATAAATCTGTCGGAGCATGACGATAGCAATTCCATTATCCGTTCTCTTTGAACGCGGATGTTAGCGTACGAGAGTGTAAATACAGCTTGCGCACGAAGATATTATATGAAGAAATATGTGATATATATTCGAATATGGCGTACCATGCAAGAGGGAAAAATTTTTAGAATTGCTGGATAAAACGAGTTCGATGTGCCAGCATATTTTTGGAATAGCATCGTTTTTCTATACTTGTCGACTGTATCTCATCTTCCTAATAGATTAATTTATCAAATACCATGTAATGTATATTTTTTACATTATATGTATTTATTATCGTCATCTATATATTATTAATTTTAGAATTCTCTTATATATCTGTTGATAATTTAATTAAACATAAAATTGCAACAAAATGTTAATTATGGTAAACGATAAAACGAAAAAGCGTATGCATGTATAAAAATCTTACGATTCTTAACGACCAGTCGTAAAAACAGAAAGCAATGAACGAGTATTGTCCAGTCAAAATCATTAATAATAAAAAATTATGAATAAAGAGGAAGAGAAAAAGAAAGTCAAGAAATTGTGTTAGGCACAAAAATAATGCGGAAAAATGGTCGAGCTGTTCAAAAAGACTACGTGAAACGTTGAAATAATAAAATAATAGGATAACCCCTTTCCCCTCCCTACCGTAACGACTGCACCGAGATTTCGTGGTTTCTTTTTTATTTTTATTTCGGTGGCAGGGCGAGAAAAATCGCGAATGAAAAATTATAATTGATATAGATGAAACGGAAGTGCAATAGTGGAAGATATGCTAACGTTGGAAAAGAAGAAAGAATAAGGGGTTGGTGTATTTCGAAGTTAGGTGGAAAAAGTAGGTCGGTTTGGAGAATATAAAAAATAAAAAAAATTAAAATGTAAGAGAAAAGAGAAAATACGTACTAAAGATAGAACGGTTAAATCAAAAATATAAAGCGTTACTGGCTAGAGATTTACGAAGTAACACGGGAAAAATAGAAACTCGTCGTGTGTATGAGTGAAAAGATAAATTGTTTTCTTCATTTTTAAAAAGTATCACATCCTACTCGCTTTTGTCTCTTCCTCTTTTTATTATTTTATCGATTTGATAGCTAATTAAGAAATAAATATTTATACATAAAAATGTGAGTTATTGTTTTGTAAATTGATTGCTACATACAAAATGATAGTAGGAATAATTGTATTATTCATTCATGTGGCACTGAAAGGGTAAATATTTACTTATGTTGCATGTATTTACACAATAAATCATAGGAAATATCACGAAGCGCAGTGGAAGAACTTAAACTTGCGACTGCTAATCCAGTGAATCAAACTTTATCATGGAAAATTCAAATTTCATAATAATTCGGTAAACAGTGAACTATAACTACGATGCTTTAACTTTCTCTTCGGATGCTGTGTTCTCTACTCGCCACCTTTGACTCTACGAACACATTTATTTTTATATTACTTATTAGAATAATTGTGAGAATATCTCTTGTCTATATTTAATAGATAAATTCATGAATATATTTTCTCTGAAAAAGGAGAAATGAATGTAGATAATAATCCTATGTATTATTTTTATTTTCCTCTCAGTTTTATTCCTCCATCGAGCCTTTATTAACTTATTTATCAATCAGCTTAAAATCATTTCTTTTAAAATTTACGTTCGTCATATACTTTAGTTTCAGCACTTTAAGGATCATAAGCCGCTTATATATTAGGTATCTTTGATGTCATCTTGTTTGAGTAAAGACTATATTTCTGATTATAATGCCAAAAGAGTAATATATCCAATTTAAATTTAAAGCAAATATTATATTGTTTCGGTATTTTATTTGTGTTCACAGGTGGCATGGTTACGAGTGGATACGCAAACCATACTGACGATAGCGAATCACGTGATAACGAAGAACCACAGAATCTCGGTATCTCATAGTGACCACCGTACGTGGTTTCTCCACATACGCGAAGTCAGGGAGTCTGACCGAGGATGGTATATGTGTCAGATCAACACAGATCCTATGAAAAGTCAGATTGGTTATCTCGAAGTTGTCGGTGAGTATTATTCCTATCTATCTATCCTTTTTATCTTTACAGTATATCTGTATACTTCATTTTATCAAACGTATTTTATCATCGTTTAAATGACAATAAATACAAACCACTTTGCAAGTGTGATTCTGTAACTACCATTAACTATTATTCAATTTAATCTTCGGTTTCATATAAAAGACAGATTACAGATTATATTCGTTACACGTGTAACATTTATTATTTTTCTATAATAAAATATCTTTTTAAACGTTAACTTTTAGCAATAAATTTACTATCAAATTAAATCATTATTTTGGATGCTATAAAAATTATTGCATTTTAATGACAAATTGATCAAGATAATTGTATCGATGATTAAAGAAAAAATTCGCGTTTCATAATATCGAGAATAGTTCGAATTGTCACATTGGCACGAAGATAGCTGATAACAGTCTCTCTAGA
>JACGTP010000742.1:0-19405 GCA_023678845.1 Mischocyttarus mexicanus
GAAAATGTAATTTTATGTATTTATTTCTTTTCTTTTTCTTTTTTTTTGTAACTGTTTTAATTCGTCCACCTCGAGTACCATTCATCCATTGAGATTTGTTCATTTATCAAAATGCTTAAATATTTGATTTTTCAGGATATACCTTTTCATTAATTATCGAGAAATCGATTAATCAATTGTACATTTTTAAACAGTTTGCAGAAATTTCAAGATAGATAGATAGATAGATAGATAGATAGATATTCTTAATGGTAAAACTTAATAAATATCTTTTGAAATATATCCTCAGGGAATATAAATTAATTACGATGAAGTTACAACACGTATAGCAGTTAGATATAATATTTCAACATCATAGCGCGAAATCTCGTTTTATTAATTTAGAAATGGTCCGTATTTGTCTCGCGAATAAAATTTCATTTTCCGTTACAATATTTTGGATGCATAAATTTTAAATACGGACTGAATAACTTTATACTCGAAAATTCATATCGTAACTTTTATTAATAGGTAATCGTTGAGAAGGTAAAACGTAATTTATATATATTTTACGGAATCATTTAAATGATATGAAAATATTTTTATCCATTAACTTCGTTTGGAAACTATACATTCTTTTTTCCCCGAGAGTTATGAAATATTCCAGATTTAACGGATCGTTAGTTGTATCGAATAGTTCGCGTGAGCCCAATTCTACGTGCTCGATACATTTAAAAACGAAACTCTTTATCAGACGCATCGGTTTTAGTTTGGTGGTAACGCCGATACGTCATTCCTGGACGTTCGACACTTTTGACGGAGAACGAATACACATTCTTCTTTTACGTGCCCGGTGTGCCTCGGTTGGTACGTCATGAAAAAAGAAAAAAAACCAGATGGTATGAAAAAGAGTCAATCCATCAAATCATTTGGATCGGAGGAGTCTTAATATACTCGAATTTCCTGCGAGGTTTGGTTTTGCATCCAAACAATGGGATAGATAAGCCTCCACATACGTACATACATATATGTATATAGTATAGTATGCAATAAAAAAATAATAGCAAAGTTAAGCGGTACTTCTTTTATTTAATTTATTAATAATATTATTTATCGAACTATTTTTTATGCGACGATTTATGTAAATAAGAAAATGTCTATATAAATAAATAATATTTCTTATGAATATAATGACATAGTATTCGTGAATAAATAAAAAATACAAACGAGGTGTTCTATGTAATGGTAAATCTTGAACAGAGTAGTGAAATATTACATAAGGTTCTATTATTGCTTCTCATTGTACAATACACGGAATTGTTCTTTTTTTTTCCAACCACTCACCCTTCTCCCTCTCCCCCCTCCTATTTTTCTTCCATTACGAATCCATCCGTGACACGTTCCACCTCTTGCATTCTCTTTTACCCTGTCTATCTCTCATTCTCTCTTTTTATCTTCTCATTCTCTCGATTTCGTTCCGCTTTACCCCCAATGGCAGATCGCTATTTTATGTCCTCTGCAAACAATCACCGTATAGTCAACCCATGTGTCCGATCCTTTCGACCTCCAAAGACATGACCTTTGCAGGACAACGAGTTTCTAGCTTCGATACGGTACATCGAGTTTTAACTCTTTTCGCTTCGAAGGATACTTATCCTTTTCGAATCTTCCTTTTTGATTTAATCTAATATTTTATCGTGACATATATTTTTCTATGCAACGTATAGTACGTGTATGTACCTATAAAGTTAACTTTTTTTTCCAAAACTAAACTAAACACGAAACAGTGTTTCAAACATAAAGATTTCCAGAGGGGCAGATGACAATCATCATTGAATTTTTTTTAAATAGTATGATACTTTTTTTTTCTTCCAAAAATAAAACTAGTCTAATAGTATTTAGTATGCTTATGACAAAAAATTCATAACCTAGGAACACATATATTTTTAATACTTATTTTTAGTAATTATTATTATTATTATATTTTTATTTTTATTTTGTAGTCCCTATTTTTAGTTTAAATATTTTTATGTACCCTTTGTATTCATTACTTGTATTGCTTTTTGGTCATTAGGGGACTTTGTTCCATGATCAATAAATAAATTACATTACATTTTACATTACATATTTTTAATACAAATATTTTTGTTTTGATTTATCTCTTTAGTCAACCATTTTATTTTCATATTGCAATTATTTTTGTTGATGAAACACTATTAGTACATAAACGATGAAGAAAATAATTAAAAAAAAATAACGCATTTGTTTGGACCATACTTTTCTAATGGAGTAAGAAATTATTGGAAATTAATCGATAAATTCTTATTCCTTATTTTTTAGATCCAAAGTTTAAGGAACCAATTGTCAACGTGACTGCCCCCGTCGGTAGGGAAGCGATGTTGTCGTGTATCGTACAAGATCTGGCAGGATACAAGGTAATTTAAACTTTTAAATTAATGTAATTATAAGTGACGTAATAGAATCTTCACGATGTTTTCTCCCCGTCGTAGAAATTTTCTTAACTATATACTGCAGGACCCCGTATCGTTACGTATTTTCAGCTCGTTGCTTCTTAAATAAACTTTAAAAATATACATCATCAAATTTTTAAGATACCATTCTTTAGATTTGTTCCCTATAGATCGTTTATTAAAGGCTCGTAAATGCATATATATTTTATTACTTAATATTTATCATGTACAAAATATTCAATAAATTATTTCTGACGAGAAAAAAAACAAAAGGAATTGAAAAAAAAACTGAAGCAAATATTTGTCTACCACATTTCACGAGGAAGAGAATTTTAGCTATTACATTGATTTATATCTTCCCAATTGTTTGGCTGCTTTCTACGAATAAGTGTTTAAGTACCTAACCGCAGCAGTTATTTAACTTACTCTCTTAACGTAATGGCTCCAAGCTCGAGTGATTTTAACGGAAAATTCCAAAACTTTTATCAAGGAATCATCCCAGCAGTGATATCTCGCGCAACCTACATATATATTTTATGCATATTTTAATTTATAAAATATATATATAAATTATACCATCGTTCGTCTCTGAACATCCATAATGTTTTCTTTAATTTTAAAAATTTTTCTTTTTTATTTTCTTTTTGTTTTTCATTTAAAGCACGACCAATTCGTCGCAGTACAAATTTCGCTTTTACTCCTCGTACAGTGATTTCGTGGAATGAGAGAAAAATTGACGATTATCCTGAAATATGAGTATCCGTTGGATATCGAGTAGCCCAACTTGCGATCCGTTAATTAACTTATATCGCTGCTAATTGTCAAACATAGTCCACACGGGCGTTACGTATTTCTCTATCCAACTGTGATGATTTGTGGGACTCTCATTATGATTAGGAATAATTAGCTTCGCGTATAGATCTCGTTTGGAAATATATTTATCCCAATGAAACGAACGTTAATTTGACAATTGCTTTATGCGATTTCTGCCATTTACTAAATAAATATATACGTGGCTTTAGGTATATCTTATATTTTACACACACATACATATACACATGATATTCAAGCTTCTTTATAGATATACTCAATATAACGAGGAATTTATGGTCAAAACTAAAGCATACTATAGAAAACTTAATATTATAAAAAAAAAAACAGTTTAATTACAATAGTTCAACGTTGATTTAATCAATTTTTATGTCGATGCAACGACGATTCCAAAATATCAAAAAGATCGAAGATACAAACAGGTCGCGTGTAAAATGATAAAAATAAAATAAAATAAATAAATAAAATAAATCGAGAGTGAGAGGAAAGAAGAGGAATGAGGGAGGAGGGAGGAAAAGGGAGGAAAAGGGAGGAGAAGGGAGATGGAAGGGGGGTGTGGTCGTAGACGAGTTAACATTTTTCAGTGCGAGTTTCCGCGTCTAATTGGAGCCACCGAGGATGAAGTGCTCTCTTCGCCTTAAACATTTCAGTTGATTCGTTGGACGGTAATTACGAATAAAGGCTAAAAAGCAAAAACGTCGAGTGATTCTCAGAAGATGAGTATTCGGTTTTATTCTGCTCCTATAATTTTGCTAATTAATCAAGCGAGTGCAGAGTCGCCTTCTCCGTAGTAGCTCATCACGATAGTCGTCGACAGCGAGGAAAAAATATTCTCAATTCTGGGGGATATAAGGATTTCTCTTGGAGTTTATTTCTTTTTTTTTTTCTTTCTTTCTCTTTTAAGGTAGATGGTTAAACGAGGTCAACAGACAAAATAACCTTTAAGGATGTCCACTCGTCTTAACAGTCGAAGAAGCCTTCCATTTCGGTTAACTTTTCCGAACTGTCTATCTTTTCTCTCTTTCCTCTCTCTCTCTCTCTCTCTCTGTATCTCTCCCTTTCTCTTCCTAGTTCTACTGATAATTAATGAGATATAGGATCCATTTTTTTTTCTTTTCTCTCTTCACCTTTTCATTTAACGGATTGAATTAAATCGCCAACGATCTCAGAAGTGAACTTCAGAGAAAAGGAACTCATAAAGGAAAAAGGTATTCGTTCTACTGTGTTGGAGGATGTGACGAACGACTGATGAACGAGAAAAAAAAAAGAAAAGAAAGGAAAATTAAATTAATAAATGTCTACGGTTTCGGGTTAGTGATAAAGATGAAAAAAAATTATGTCGTCAATGAAGTTCCGTCAGTCTTCTTGGACGTAAGTGCTCGAGAGAAGTTTTGATATTTATTAAAGGTCAACGTAAATTCTCGTGCACGTATGTGTGTGTGTGTGTTTGTGGATGTGTAAATGTATATATACTCCAGTTTCTTGTTACTTTCATTTTATCCTTTACGCTGAGAGATCGCACGTAAAGGATAAGACGTGTGTGCACGTTGAAACGTACCCAGGGTTGGTTCAGTGACTCCGGTCGTTTGCTTTAATCAGCCGAGCCAGGACGAAGAAGCTCGGAAGTTGGTCGATCTGGGGATTATTATTCAAATACGACCAACCGGGTTACCTATGTATGTACATGCATAGATACCAAAAAGAAAAAGGAACGAAGTAGAGAGATAATTGAGCCGCTGAGAATTACAATGGTACGTGGGGGTTGGTTGGTGGTTCGTTTATTTCTATGTTTCGAATGGGCGAAGGTTTATAAAAAATTTCTCGAGAATATGGTAACGCGTTAGCTCCTCGCGTTTATGTGTTTGGTTCCTATATGTTTCAACGTAACCGAGTCTAAAGCATGGACTCTCCGTTAAAGGTACTGTATAAACACAGTAGAGATTATTTTTCTTTTATGAGATGTGAAACGGGATAATATTAATTAAAAGTTCTATCTGAGATAAACAGTTCGAAGAAACCGCAGAATTTTTACCTATATATACTCTTATATAGTAATAAACGTGGTTTAAAATTATAATTTAATTGATTAAATTAATCGAATAATATTCTCTTTTTTTCTCGGTCGCTACTCTCTTCCTCCTTTTTTCTTTTTGAATTATATATTTGAATAAATTATGATCGTGTGCTAATGCACTTTGCATCGTTCATTTTAATCATACCGGGGCTTGTTTTTTCCTTCTTTTAAATATAAACAAAAATCTTGATTTATTTAAACGTTCACGTATTATTACGTTTGTTTTTCGTTTATATTTTTGATATTTGAACGAATCCAAGTTGCAATACCTTAGATTTTTTTGTTTACTTCGCTCGTTCATTTTTAAACGTAAATGAATTTTTTCCTTTACTATTAATAAATAAGAAAGAGTAAAATAGATCAATTGAAAATGTTTTTCTACAAGTTATGAGTTTGAACGAGGACGAATACTTCTTTTGAATATATACGTTCGTTGGTACCCCGTTGATCCTTCAACGTATTCGTCTGACTCGGTTTTCCAATCCTCTGCTTAAAATCCATCTTCGAAAGTAGGGAAGAAAATTGGAGTGAGAGAGTAAAAGACTTTGGTAGCTGGAAAGTCGAGAGTCTCCGCTGAGAAATTAATGGTTTTACTCGATTTCTTTTTCTTTTTCTTCTTTCCTTTTTCTTCTTTTCTATATCTTACCTCTTTCTTCCTTTATTTTTATACATGTTATCGTAGAAAGGTAAAAAGAAGAATCCGTTATTACATGAAATAACAAACTGTAAACCATGAAATATTTGTAATTTCAATTAGATGATATATGAATTTAACAAATGGCGAATTAGTTGTGGTATGGAATAGAAATTTGAGAGAAGTAGATTAGGGATCTGATAGAAACAAGCACGATTTAACGTAGCATTGGGTTTTTAAAATACGAGAAAATATAAGAACGGATAAATATGAGCATTGTTGTAAGAAAAAAAACCAAAAATGTTAAACCAAATTTAAAAAGACAAATAATAGTAATTAATTTCATACAAAAATTAATTTAAGTGTATAATAAAATTTCTTTTTTATATTTTTCTTTTTCCTCGTTAATAAGCAGTTAGTTATTTTATGTATTATCTAGTTATTTCACGAATAACTTGAATAATATGATATAAAACGTCCGACATATACATGAATACCAGGTGCAGCTGTGAAATGCATATAATTACGAACGCTTTTAACTTTCCTCGTGGTCGCAAACGGTGATCCTCTATTACCATCACCCCTTAGGAAAAGGGTATTAACTTCTCAGCGTGCAAGACTTTTACGAGCAACTTTTTATGCGTGGAGAAAAGTTAGTCTAGGCTACTTGCGCTGTTTATTTAGATAAACGTAAACAGCTAGATTCTCGTAGAGGATCGTTCTTATAATTACACTAAAAAAAAATAAAATAAAATAAAAAATGTATGATTAAAAACGTCGTATAATTAATATCGTGAAATGAAAAGATATCAATGTAAAAAACAAATTGTAATAAATCTTATTAAGGGGTTTATTTAGACTATATCGTAACTGTTGGTACGTGACAACATTCTGATATACCAATTACATGTAAATTATTATCAAGATCATTAGTCATAACCATTTTAATCGTAATAATTAGTAAATGTTTCACATCTAACGATCGAACTACAATATATGTATATATATATATGAATATTCAATCATTCATTATTACTCGATACATCTGTCATCATTAATCAATCGCCACAAAACTGTATTATTAAAACTAATATATCATATCGACGTAACTCACTAACAATTTAGATATATACACGTCACTTTTGCAGTGGTTGTTTTACGTTTAAATTATGAATTAGAAGAGAAAATCAGCGTTATTGGGCATGGTACCGTTATTCGCCTCGATATAACAAACGTCGGTTTTCTGTAAAGTTTGATAGCCCAAGCATCGAGATGAATGAACGAGTTGCATACGAATGCGAGGATAAGTGATACAACTCGTAACTCCTTTATTCTTGGTTATCAGGATCAAGGAGAAAGGATGGGAAGGTAAAGGACAGAGAACACGAGGTAGGATGGTGTGGGATGAGTTTATACTATGAGTTTATAATATGTGTGCCAGTGATATTGGGTTGTTAGAGATTGGGGGAGGTTAGAGGAGGGATTGGGGTGGACCGGGAAGGGTTGAGGGAGGGAGAGGGTTAGATACCGAGCGAGGACTTTGTTATTGCACTCGGATATAATGGCTAACGGGTCGCGGCTTTTCTCTCGGTTTATGGTTTTCCCCGAGAACTATCGTCGCGGTTTGAATTTTAATTGTGAAGTTCTAGCAACATGCGCGTTTGGTTCCTCCCTGTCGGCTAACACAAACAACCGTTAAATATAGTCATGCTTATTCGTAATATGATCTGATCGCGTGAAACAGAAGTTCGTTATAGTCGATAATAATCACTCGGTTATAATCACACATCTGTCATAACAATTATTATATTTCATAATATATATCGATAATATTTTGCCGATATTATTGCTATCATTGGTTTGAAAGTAAAACGATTGTAACATTTAAAGGGGGGGAGGAGTGCAGATGAGGCTAGCATTAGGATACTTGTTTTAAAATAAAAAAATGGATACGGAATTAATTTCTATACCTAATAGATACTTTTTATACAATTCGCAGCATTATTTTATCCGTTAGTTTTTTTCACTGCGAAAAGATTTTCCGCTAATAGACATTTATTCTTTCCGTACCTACTTGAAAGTACTTAGATTCGTTTGCCCCCACTCCCCTCCTTCCCCCCGAGGGCTCGTTTGGCCTTCTCTTTTTACATTTTATTCGATTTTTTACTCTCTGGAAATAAACGAGCAACTAAGTTATGCAGTCTCAACCATCTATTGGAAGATACTGAAAACTCAGCAAGATTAAGAGCGTGAAAGTGTGTGAAAGAGTGTGAGAAAGAGAGAGAGAGAGAGGGTATGCTCGACTATACTTCAAATTGATTTGAATTACAATTATCATCGAAGCATTAGACCGTCACCTTTAGACAGAATCAACTCATCGACTTTTAGTCCGGAAGGACTCAATTAATCATCCTCCCCTCTTTAAACATCGATGCATCTGCTAATTTTAAAGTCTCTCACTCGATTCAGCACTCCATAATGACCTCAACCGAGTATCATTATAGAATAACGACTAACTTCGTTGGTTTAAATCCTCAAATTATTATTCTCGCGATGAGGGTTCGTTTATTCAAGCTCGTCGATCCATTAATTTTCTCTCATTCAGAGTTTCGATCTTGGAAAAATATTTTTTATCGAAATAATATATATGTTATTCGGTATTATTGTATATTAATAATTATTTAAATAATAGATAAACTTATTATTGTACTTACCTAATATGAATTAGTGTTTAACCAGTTAACTGTGGTGTCCTCTTTTGATATATGTGTCCTACTTGATACATGACAAGTATACTCGTCAATCACAGTTAACTGATAAAATTGCAATAGTTTCTAAGGGAATAATCGTTAAAAATAATTAGAGATTTATTGATTTTATTTGCTTGGTCGCTAACACCTATGGTGATATAATAAATTAATAACGTGTTAAAATAGGTCATATCAGATATCATGGACAAATGTAAAATTAATGTTGAAATATATCTCTTTAGGAAATAATTAATTTTTCAATCAATAGCATATATATATATATATATATATCGATACAAACATTACGTATAAATTGTTATAAATCCTTACATAATAATTAAAACAAACATTTAAAGTTTTGATAAGTTCAAAAAAATTTGTAGAAAAAAAATATATGTTTCATAAAATGTTAAATAATCGATGTTAATATCGATTAATCTCGTATAATTTATTCTAGTCCATTAAAAGAGACATTTTAAAAATTGTGAAACTAAGAGTTTAGCGAGATAAAGTTCGAAGGAAAAGCAATCGTGTTAGTTTGTCGAAAAATTGACGTACTTAAAAGTTAGGATTTAAAAGAGGGTTTAGTATGGTTAAATTAACAAAGACGAGATATACTGGCTCGTTTGTTAGTTGGTGGCAATCTATGAGTACTTTCGTCACCATCGTCTTTTTACATCTCATTAATTTGCACGCGATTAAGTCGAAGTTAACTTAAGTTCTTGTGTAAAGAATACGTTCGGTACCACTGTGATATTGCTCACATAATTTTTCACAAAGAAACATAATTAAGGAAAATGAACGCGCGAAACGTCCACGAACCTTACTTTTAACCAGAAGATAATGTTTCCGAGGCCTTGAATACGGTGCAACCACTTAACGAGTTGAAAGAAGGAGGCCAGCGAGTTGCGGAAAACTTTCTTACGCAAAGTATACCAGACCTTTCTTTTGCTACAAAGTATACACGGAATTATTACAAAGGTGTGTATGAGTTATAAAGATTGGAAATATTTCGACATGATACATTTTTTCTTTCTTTTTTTTTTTATTAAACAATAAGAAGGTGCAAATATATGCAGAAATTTTGTTATAAAAACTACATTATAACCTTATTAGATATAAATCAATAAAATTACAGATGTTAAGGAATATTTGAAGAAGAAAAAATGCAATACTTCCGACATTACACAAAATATAGAAAACAATTAAGCACCGACACAATGTCTTCTTATATTCCTTTCCGAGATATAAGCTGATAAAGCAGAACCTCATTACTTATTTGACACGTTGTCCATTAACTGCCAATTTGCATCAGACACAAAGTATGTGAACATTTCTGGGTTTAGAAAGAAAATTATATCTATAGCGTTCTAATTAAACTTTTCGTTACAATTATCATTTTTCTTACAGAAGTATAATACACTAGTACAATAATAAATAAAAAATCAAATTATTTAGATATTCTCATTTATAAAAGTAGCATACGTTTAATTATATTTTATATTTGAACCGAATCTTTCCCCCGAGATAGATTTTTTTGTTGTATACGTTTTAAAACGCATCATCCAGTGATGAGATAAAGATAAAGTAAGGAAAGAGAAACTACGAGAAATGTTCGAGAAGTTCGATTGAAATTCTCCTTTAGTGAGTCTTCTTAATTGCACTGTCCGCTTGTGAGTTCCGACTCTATAATTAACCGCGAGTCAAAGGATCGTACCGTAAGATAATGGTTCGAGCGAAAAGCCATAGGAAAAGCTTGTGTTCACGACTACGCGTAGCCAATTACCAACCTAGATCTAAGAAACAGTTAAAAAAAAAAATTAAAAGAAAAAATAAAGTAGAAGGAAACCTTACTTGGGAGTAAAAGTATGATTCCTGTTGCGTCATGGTTGAGCTGTTTCTTACGATTTTCTTAGCACGTTGTTATTAATGATCAATCTTTTTACGCAAGGAAAATAACTTACGTGTTTTTATACAAATAAAAGATGTATCATTTTTGATTGGAACGATTTAAATGAAATTACGATTTCAATATACTTCAGGAAAACGACACACCGTTGTGCAATTGTCTCGTGATACGTCAGTATTGATAAACGAAATTCAGAATAGAAAATCCTGCACGATTGGCAGTGCGTTCAATGAATAACTTTGCTTTTGATTTAACAAGATTGCATAAGTCGACAGAGATTTTGAATTGAAAACAAACAAAAAAGTAACTACGTAAAAATATATACGGCTTTCCAGACATGCTTTTTTCATGGGATTACTAATATTACGTACACCGTAACGTAACCTTTTTTCAGTACTTCTTTGCATAATCCTTATCTCGTCAAATGACGTTTCTCAAAGTAATAGAGAAGAAAACGAGAGAGATGATACGATTGTAATAATAATAATAATAATTATATCAAGAACGATGAATAATAATAATGTTTTTTTTTTAAATTAAATGTGCATAAATATTATCTTAAAGATTATAGTATGAAATGATTAATAGATTGTATAAATGACTCTAAATGCATGCTATACTATACTTAAAAATACGTTTTCATGTGAATTAAAATATTTTAACTTATTTAATTATAGTTACTTGTATTTATTTAACACAAGTTATCGTTCGTATAAATCAAGATATGTAATTGATTTATTGTAATCATAACGTAACATTGAAACTGTTACGATAACGTTGCATGATAAATCATGTAACGTCATTTCTTGTTTTTCTGGTTTCTTTTTTAACAGTACGTCTTCCATGTCACGTTTCAATGAGCAGTACATCGTAAAAAACAGAATGCATTTTTATCGTTTCTCATACATTTTCAGAATGATTTCATTCTGTAATTGGCCTTTCAGAACAAAAGCGCATCGAATTACTAAACTGAAAATGCTTTGAACTGACATGTGAGTTATGAAGGATTAAACTTTTATCTTTGAAAATGATATGTCGTAACAAGGATCCCACGGAGACATTTTTTTGACAAAATCTTTATTACATGTTAGTAAAATAGAAATATATTGTAATTTAAGAGAAAAGAATTTTAGAAAAATAACAGAATTTATATATATGTAATTTTAATTCAATAACCTAAATCAATTAAATTGACTTTTCACACACACATACAAGATATTTATATTAATTAATTTATAATAAATACAATTAATTCTATTTCTAATTTGAAAATTGTCTAATTTTCTTATCGTAATATAAATCGTACACACTCGACTGCCTTTTAATTATAAAGTAAAACTAGAAAGGATGATTTGATGAGTGATCGGTGTCGTTAAATCATCGAAATAATCTTGATACAGGTAGCTAGTCGTGAATTTAGGTAGAAACAACGAAACAGTATCATCACGGATGGCCACGTGGACTTTGGAACGATGTACTCTTTGTGTTATTTGTAGGAAACAGTATTTCAAACGTTATTCTCTACGGGTAGGAGGTCCGATATGAGGTTAGGAAGTAGCAGAAAGGGGAGAAAGAGGAATGAGAAGATAAAGGGAGCCAAGCATAGGAGGTTGCAGGGAACCGCAGCTGTATGACATTTCGTAGTGACATTTCGGGTAGACCCTTGGGATCGCACCTAATGCTCCACCGTCCGTAGACTACTTTGAAGACCTTAATTACCGTAATATCCCCATCATTATGGCGAGTTACCGTGTCTTGGACCGGGCGCTAGCATCTCCTACTAATTGCGTAGTAGTAGACGTTTTGTTAGATACTACCCTGATCCTTCCAGGCATTTTAGAGTTTCTACCAACGACTACATTAACGTTTCCCCCACCACCATTCTAGATCTCATCTTCGTTTCTAAATAGACCAATCATCCGACTACGTTATCCAGTAACCAATCCTCGGGGACACCTATTATTCTTTTTTCTTTCTTTCTTATTTCTAACCTTATATTTTTTTATCTACATAGCTATGGCTAAACATTTTTTTTTATGATCGATAAAGTAACACGCTAGAAAGGGTGGTCATTTCGAAGAGCGTTTCGAATCGTCGTCTTAATTTCGTCGGATCAGTAAAAGGGCTGTTTTACTCGTCGAACGACTAATGAAAGAGAACGGTAAGGTCTCGTTGTTGCTCGTAAGGTGGGCGTGTTTATGTGTCTTCGACTAACAAACTCTATCGGTAGTTTTAAAATCAGCGAGGATAGCCTATGAGACCTTCTTTTTCTTTCCCTCTTCTGTCCGATTCTATCGAATTTTATTTTTTTTTTGCTTCACTTTCGAGACGTGTTATTTATATAGAAACATATGTTATTCTTAATTTTTTAAAGAAAATTGTCGTACTATTATTATCCTAAATTTGAACAAATCCATGATGAAATTGGCACGTATCGTTGTATAAAATATCTTTGAAAGTTCTTACTCGTAGTAACGTCTTCATTATCTTCCATAAGAATTACAGTAAGTAGTTCATAACGTTTTCCTTAGTCATCGAACGTTATTAGGAAACGAAGGTTCTATCGAAGAAGCGTGTACCTATGTAATCTAGATTTAGAGTGCAAGTTTCGAGGCCACTTGCTAACACGAAACGCGGAAACGTAGAACGCTATGGAAGAAGATGGACTTCCTGTGTTTTCTCATAAAACTGCCATTTACTTTTTCGAAGTGTATATATCGAGCTCAGACATCAAAACGAACGTGTATCTTTCGATATAAAGGATAAGCTCTCTCTTTCTTTTTATTTCTATATTTGTATCCTTTTTTTTCTTATTAAAGAAAGATCATCGATTCGTGCGGTTATAAATGTTTGTTTTTTATTTATCCTATATACTCTTCCATTTATTTCATTTAGAAAAGTATATTTTCTATTTGTATTTCTAACTTTTGTAGGGTACACTCAATGTTAGTTAAATGCCAGTAAATATTTTTTAAACACTTATTTTTTTTTTTTACCGATATTGATTATATATCTTTCTTTATTATTTTACAAAATTAGATATACCTTTACTACTTGTCTGATATACTTGTCTTGACTTATATTACTTGCAAGTAGATGTAAAAGTGTTAAAGTAACAAAAAAAAAGAAAAATTAATGTAGAAAAATTTGCAAATAGTTCGATCTTGGTTTAGAAATGAATGCGATCGTCCATCGAAAGTTCATCTTCGTTGTTGTAGTCTTCTTTTCAAAACATCTGGTAAGGAGGGGGGAGTGAAAGAGAGTAAGAGAGAGAAAGAGAGAAACGAGTGACCTGTCAAAAAGTTTAGTTTGTAGAAAATTGAGAAGTACGAGCGTGTCTGAACGATACTGGTTCGCTTATATCGAGCGCGTGGGATCAAGAAAGTTGCTTGGCTTAGTCTGTAACCGAGTGGGAGGATATATACTAGTTTATATATATAAATGAGTTTGCGTCGCGTAGAAAAATTTATGTCATGGGTTAACAAAGTCTTCTCCCTCACTTTTCTTCCCTTTTTTCAAAAGTAACGTCCCTTTTTTCTCTCTCTCTCTTTATCTCAAAGAAAGCACCTCGCGAAATGAGGGTTAAAAGTCGGTCGAGTCTTATCAAGTCGATCTCACAAATTTCTTTACCATCTCGTATTTCCAGTCATTTCGATTATATATATTTTTTTTTACCCGTGGTTATTCTTCGAACAAACCTTTCCCCAACACATACAAAATCTATACCTGAAAAGTCTTTACGACTTTACTAATGATCTAATCGTTACGTTTGATTATCTTCCCCTAACGCTAGGGGTAAGGGGTGTACAATATTTAAAGAACAAAAAATTATTCTTGTACCGATAAAACGAGATAAACGTTTAGTAAAAATATATGTATTATTTCTCTTGAAAAATAAAATCAATTTTTGTCATCATCATTATCATCCCAAGACGACACTGTCATTTGTTAAGCTTACTAGTCGTAAATAGTTGACTTATCATATAGGGTGTGTTATACGGTATTACGGAAGTTACATACATAAGTCCTTGGATCCATTACATACCATACACATGTATACACACATATACACAGATGGGCATATACTTACACACGTGAAAATCTGTTCCTGGTTGCACGTGTGGATATAACCAGGGAGTTTCCATTCATCGAGTCGTGGATATCAAACGCAATAGTTCATGGCACGCTTCCGACTAGGTGCTCGGGACCGATGTTCAGAGTGGTGATGCTGCTGCTTCTGCTGCTACTGGTGGTGGTGGTACTGCTAGGACTAGTCCTCGATCTCTACCTCCTAATCCAACCACCCATCGTTTCACACCGGTTTCTGGCAGATTTACAGGGCCGCGATGTCTGATATCTGCATCCTAGAGTCCGCACGACTAGCTCTACCGACCCTTCCTTGCTCCCCCTTCTATCCCCTTTGCAACCCTTTCGACCCTACTCTCCGAGGCGTACGCTCCTCGTCAGTCGGCTAACTTTGTGAAACCCTCTCGAGATCGTTCTTCGTTGAGTTGGCTGTCTGACTGGCCAGCTCGTTAAAATCGTCTTGATGATTAGCGAGATTTATTATTCCCGGGATTTCTTTCTCTCTATTTTATTCTCTCCTTTTTATTTCTCTCTCTCTCCTCTCTCTTTCTCTCGAAAGAATTATTTTCAACTAGTTCTTTTTTTTTTCTCTTTTAGTCCGTTCTTCGGAAAGTCAAAGTTTTTTAAAGGAGTGTTGATAGACTTTCTAGACTAGTACCACTTCACCCATAGTTTTCAATAATGACCGACATTTAAAAAAAAAAGTATTAGCGAATTCGGTATTATTTTCGTGATATAAGGGCAAAACGTAATTGCAAACGAGCATTTCTAAAACAAAATTGTTATTTTTTTTTTTATAGAAACGATACCCGTGGTACGGGAATCTTTGTGGAGAATTTCCAAGAACACGCGATGAAAGTTCGCTATCGAAAAAAAATCCACTATCAGATAAGACTAATCGCTAAGGATAAGCGTCGATCGTAGCAAATGAGATTGCAAGGAAGAGAAAATCTAGGTAATGCGAAATAAGCACGGCATCGAAATGAAGTAGAATCGAACCCCGAGTGAAAGAGCTTTTCAGCAAGAAAGAGTAGTTTTTATCAATGATTGCAGAGAAACCTAGAATAATCCTCGTTCGCATGACCATATGATCATCTTATGTATCGTTGTGTACGATTGTATGTGTATATTAGATTAGACGAGTGAATAGTTAAGCATATAGGTATACATATATACTCATATGCGTGAAATAGAGAACAAACAACAGAAGACGTGGAAATCAAAACGCAGGTTGGTTGCATTAGCATCATCGTTACTCACACCTTTGTGATATACAGAGGCATATGAAATCATTCTAATCCTCTTGTGTGGGCTCGTATGTCGTAACATCGAATGGTTTATATCAAGCTCGCTTGTCTCTGAATGCTCTTTATCACCGACGTCCTATATAATCGTTCGGGAATGCGTAACCACCGGTCGGCAAGAACGTTCAACGTTAGCGAAACCCAAACGCAACGCAATCCAACGCAAAAGAGGAATGATAACCACTACAGAGAATATATTTCCTCAACATTGATAATATAGAGGGCCATAGTAACCGGTCAAATATTTAAACTTTTAGGTACGACTGAATTATAAGCGAGGCCTATCCCTGGACGGCAGAGTCTGACGCAAACTACGCTTAAACGGTACAGCACTACAATTAAATATTCGATGATTAAATTATAATTTTCTTCAAAATATATTACGCATACTTTAACTTTTACACACACCAATTCACTTTAATAGTTAATAATACAATTATTAATTGTCGTTCAAAGAGATGACATCTGCTAAAGCCATTATAGTGGCGCGTCATACCTAAGAGATTAAAAAGGGTGCGTGTTTGTAAGGTTTCCTATAAATATTTAGTTTGAAAAATAATTATTTGTTACTCTTACACACCTTGTATTACTAATTTGAATATTATTTTACTATTATAATTAAAAACTTTATATATGTGTGTGTGAATTTCATCGTGTAACTCTTTTACCTAAAAGGTTTATTCTTAGGGTCAAATAAGGTAATATTTCCAATTCGGTGATGAGAAACTCGAAAAATAGTATCCTTAATTTAAAGATTTATTTTGAGGGGAGTAAATACGAGGAAGAGGGGGTAGAATGGGGGTGTTATACCAAAAGAGAAATA
Organism: Mischocyttarus mexicanus; assembly: GCA_023678845.1. NCBI lineage: Eukaryota > Metazoa > Arthropoda > Insecta > Hymenoptera > Vespidae > Mischocyttarus > Mischocyttarus mexicanus. Next base: position 16,862 of record JACGTP010000742.1, read on the forward strand.
TTTGAAAATTATAAAACGCAAAATACGAATTCGAGAATAAATCTGTCGGAGCATGACGATAGCAATTCCATTATCCGTTCTCTTTGAACGCGGATGTTAGCGTACGAGAGTGTAAATACAGCTTGCGCACGAAGATATTATATGAAGAAATATGTGATATATATTCGAATATGGCGTACCATGCAAGAGGGAAAAATTTTTAGAATTGCTGGATAAAACGAGTTCGATGTGCCAGCATATTTTTGGAATAGCATCGTTTTTCTATACTTGTCGACTGTATCTCATCTTCCTAATAGATTAATTTATCAAATACCATGTAATGTATATTTTTTACATTATATGTATTTATTATCGTCATCTATATATTATTAATTTTAGAATTCTCTTATATATCTGTTGATAATTTAATTAAACATAAAATTGCAACAAAATGTTAATTATGGTAAACGATAAAACGAAAAAGCGTATGCATGTATAAAAATCTTACGATTCTTAACGACCAGTCGTAAAAACAGAAAGCAATGAACGAGTATTGTCCAGTCAAAATCATTAATAATAAAAAATTATGAATAAAGAGGAAGAGAAAAAGAAAGTCAAGAAATTGTGTTAGGCACAAAAATAATGCGGAAAAATGGTCGAGCTGTTCAAAAAGACTACGTGAAACGTTGAAATAATAAAATAATAGGATAACCCCTTTCCCCTCCCTACCGTAACGACTGCACCGAGATTTCGTGGTTTCTTTTTTATTTTTATTTCGGTGGCAGGGCGAGAAAAATCGCGAATGAAAAATTATAATTGATATAGATGAAACGGAAGTGCAATAGTGGAAGATATGCTAACGTTGGAAAAGAAGAAAGAATAAGGGGTTGGTGTATTTCGAAGTTAGGTGGAAAAAGTAGGTCGGTTTGGAGAATATAAAAAATAAAAAAAATTAAAATGTAAGAGAAAAGAGAAAATACGTACTAAAGATAGAACGGTTAAATCAAAAATATAAAGCGTTACTGGCTAGAGATTTACGAAGTAACACGGGAAAAATAGAAACTCGTCGTGTGTATGAGTGAAAAGATAAATTGTTTTCTTCATTTTTAAAAAGTATCACATCCTACTCGCTTTTGTCTCTTCCTCTTTTTATTATTTTATCGATTTGATAGCTAATTAAGAAATAAATATTTATACATAAAAATGTGAGTTATTGTTTTGTAAATTGATTGCTACATACAAAATGATAGTAGGAATAATTGTATTATTCATTCATGTGGCACTGAAAGGGTAAATATTTACTTATGTTGCATGTATTTACACAATAAATCATAGGAAATATCACGAAGCGCAGTGGAAGAACTTAAACTTGCGACTGCTAATCCAGTGAATCAAACTTTATCATGGAAAATTCAAATTTCATAATAATTCGGTAAACAGTGAACTATAACTACGATGCTTTAACTTTCTCTTCGGATGCTGTGTTCTCTACTCGCCACCTTTGACTCTACGAACACATTTATTTTTATATTACTTATTAGAATAATTGTGAGAATATCTCTTGTCTATATTTAATAGATAAATTCATGAATATATTTTCTCTGAAAAAGGAGAAATGAATGTAGATAATAATCCTATGTATTATTTTTATTTTCCTCTCAGTTTTATTCCTCCATCGAGCCTTTATTAACTTATTTATCAATCAGCTTAAAATCATTTCTTTTAAAATTTACGTTCGTCATATACTTTAGTTTCAGCACTTTAAGGATCATAAGCCGCTTATATATTAGGTATCTTTGATGTCATCTTGTTTGAGTAAAGACTATATTTCTGATTATAATGCCAAAAGAGTAATATATCCAATTTAAATTTAAAGCAAATATTATATTGTTTCGGTATTTTATTTGTGTTCACAGGTGGCATGGTTACGAGTGGATACGCAAACCATACTGACGATAGCGAATCACGTGATAACGAAGAACCACAGAATCTCGGTATCTCATAGTGACCACCGTACGTGGTTTCTCCACATACGCGAAGTCAGGGAGTCTGACCGAGGATGGTATATGTGTCAGATCAACACAGATCCTATGAAAAGTCAGATTGGTTATCTCGAAGTTGTCGGTGAGTATTATTCCTATCTATCTATCCTTTTTATCTTTACAGTATATCTGTATACTTCATTTTATCAAACGTATTTTATCATCGTTTAAATGACAATAAATACAAACCACTTTGCAAGTGTGATTCTGTAACTACCATTAACTATTATTCAATTTAATCTTCGGTTTCATATAAAAGACAGATTACAGATTATATTCGTTACACGTGTAACATTTATTATTTTTCTATAATAAAATATCTTTTTAAACGTTAACTTTTAGCAATAAATTTACTATCAAATTAAATCATTATTTTGGATGCTATAAAAATTATTGCATTTTAATGACAAATTGATCAAGATAATTGTATCGATGATTAAAGAAAAAATTCGCGTTTCATAATATCGAGAATAGTTCGAATTGTCACATTGGCACGAAGATAGCTGATAACAGTCTCTCTAGA
>JACGTP010000743.1:0-19382 GCA_023678845.1 Mischocyttarus mexicanus
GGGACTTATTGAGTTACTTGTTAAGAAGAGTCTTCGTAATCTGTGATGTGACGAGAAAATTAAAACAATAGTAATAATAATAATAATTAATAATATATATAATAATAATATATAGTAATAAAATATTAATTATTATACATTATATTCATAATTGATACATAGATCTGTTAAGATGAGACTGGGAATATATATGTACATATACATAAGAGATATGTATTGATAAGTCTCGAAGATTTCCTCTCTCACTCTTGTATTTATTAATAATTAAATCACCAACGAATATATATATAATATATAATAAGTTTCTTATCATCCTCTTAAAATCATTTTCTTCTTCTTTCTTATCCACTTTTGTTATCATCATCATCATCATCATTATCATCATAATCGTGATTATAATCCTCCTTGTCTTCTTCTTTTTTTATCTTCATTTGTTCAACTTATTTTTCTTCTAATAATCATTACAACCTCGAGATTTTGGTATTTGAGTGTAGATAATTTTTTAAAATCTTCTTTCTCCCGTGTGTATTTTCCTGTGTGTATATATGGTGTATGTGTGTATGTTTAACACGATTCTATTTTATATTTTTTAAACCACGAATATACCTGGCATATTCGTTTATAGATTTTATTAAACGTTCTTTTTGTTGTTTTTTTTTTTAATTTAAAATTTACGACGATTTGATTCCTTTGTACAAATTACCATCAAAACACTCTTTCTCGGTTATTTAGAAACACCATTTATTTCTCGGTTTATACTATCCTCTTCCATCACATCTTCTTTATTATTTTTTATTTCTTTTCTGTCTTTTATCATTCGTCTCTACCAAAGTAAAAAAAAAATACCACCAGCGGGGGTTCGACTATTATTTTGTGTATGGCGTATACTTATTCCACATTATTAGGTTGCAAAATAAAATTTGTTTACGCACTTGACGCATAAGTCAAATGTTGCAAATAATCTTTTACCATAGGCTTCAAATTTTCTATGACGTACACCACAGAATATTAAAAATTATCCATTCCCTCTCATCAATTTGAAGAGTGTTCGTAAAAATATTTATGCAAAAATACCTGCAAATACTTAACGTTAAAAAGACCCTTTAATTATTTTTCCTCGAAACAAAAATTATTTCCCCCAATTTGTTTATATTTTTCAAACACCGTCCTATTATTGAATATCATCGATAAAAACTTTAATATTTTATTTACAATAAAATAATAATAATAATAAAAATAAGCATGGAAAAAAAATCAGTTAAGAATAATCGTTAAAAATAATCATATTTATTTAGAAATCCTCGCTTCACGCATTTGTAGCATTCGTCTTCTTTAAATAAATGATCAAAATGGTAAACCCTTTCATTACGGGTGCCGACTATAGTCGGCGTTCTCGCGATGATCTGTGCAACCGAATATTCATACAATATACTCGTTTTCATGGTGGAGTGGACTGCCGTAAAGAAAGGATTAATTAAACAAATCCGATGAGCATTAAAAAAACAACAACCCATCGCGTCCCTTAGAACGAGGTTTTAGGCCCATTCGCAATAATAATGTGTTGTCCACTTATTGTAAATAATTATTCGCCATTTTTCTTCTCGATACACTTATTTTCTACTTTAACTTTTTAATGTCTCAAATATTTTATATTCATATTATTATTATTATTATTATTATTATTTATTTATTTTAATTATCGCGATTAGCACGCACATCATCGACATATTATTATTATTTTTATTATTATTATTATTGTTATTATTTATATTTTGTTTACTCTCTAACATACATTAATTTAATAAGCACGGTAGTTTTTTAATTTCTCTTCTTATTTTTCAAAGAGAACAAATTCTCTTTTCTAATTTAATTTACATTACTCTTCTTTCTTCCTGTCTGTCTTTCTTATTTATTAAATATTACCTTTTATATTTTTTGTTTGTTACATTTTATTATATGAACCCCATCGCTCAATGAAAATTAAAGAGTCTTCTAGAGTTTACTTTTTCATCTTCTTTTTATAAATTTATAATTAACGATTATGTTTTTAAATAATCCTCCTTCCTGGCGTAGTTTTACAAATGGTTAAATATAAACATGGATTATTTATTATTAATCATTCATCTGAAATCCTCTTCATCTTTATCTTCTTTCTTTCTTTCTTTCATTCTCTTCTTATTTTTCTCTCCTTTTGGGTTCATTTCTTAAAAACAGGACGTTTGAGATACTCAACTGCAATGAACTTCTCGTCCACCAATCAGAAGTGTTACAGGCCCAACATAATAAGCGTTCGTTGTAAATTCTTCTATCATATTATATAATATACACATATATATACACATATACATATATATAATGTATTTATGTGCCAATAAAAACACATGCAATACAATGTATATTTCTGTATATTTATATGTATACATGTATATTGTTTGTTTGTGTGTGTGTGTGTTGATTTGTTTTCTTTCCTATTTATTTATTTATTTATTCTCTACGCGTTTCTTCTTTTTTTCTTCTTCCTTACAATTTAAAATTATTCATTAATTTATTTACTTTACTTTACTTTAATTTACTTTATTTTTATACCAGGCTTTAAAACGCGCGGTAAAGTTTATGAAAATAAGCGACGGTTTTTTATTTTGCAAATTTATATATGCGTGCTAGATAATAATAATAATTATAACCTTACAACACCTAAGCGATAAAAATCGAGAGATGTAAAATATCCGCAAGTTAATTCCTCGAAAACGTATTAGAGAGCCACCACCATTATTATCATCATCATTATTATTATTACTATTATTATTATTATTATTATTATTATTATATTATTAAATGTATACGGGTAATTAACATACTTTTGTAATAATTATTATTACTTGATATATTTATTTATTTATATAGCAAAGGGGATTCGAAGGTATGGAAAGTGGGGTTTTTGAAAGATGGGCGCGCCATGCCGCAGATAGGATATGTTACTGTTATTGTTATTATTATTATTATTATTTTTATCTTTCTATATATAATAATATATATATACAGTGAGTGTTCATTAAAATCGTATACCTGTGTTAAGTTGAATTGATTTTTCTTTAGCATATATATTTATTGGGGTACGATATTGGGAACTTGGCAACTAGGTAATTGCAGATTTTAGTATCAGAAGAATTTGTTTAAAGTTGATTTTGTTAGAACCCTTAGAGAAATGAATTTCACGCATGAACTTGATGATAAAATAGTGGCCGTAGTAGCGTAATTTTTTTAAGGATATAGAGTTAAAGATGTAAATATAGATAAATCTTTGAAATATAAAGTTTTTGTAAGATAATTTATATACGAGATCATTTTATTAAATCATGTAAGTTACTAAACGCAATTCCAAAAATAGCCTCGTCCTGCTACCTGACCCGACCAAAAAAGTCATCGACCGATAAGGATTAAAATGCTATGACCAATTGATGATGAATAAATACACATTTGGTATATTTATTAGCGTATGATTTTAAAATAACACTCAACCTGTAATATATATATTATATATATGTCTTTACCCATTAAAAAGTAGTACACAGCACACATAGGCTAAACACGGCGTAAAAAGACTACCGATCACTATTTATACGAGAATAACTATGTACTCGTCCTAAAATTTCCCCTTATTTTTCTCAATTACCTTTCTTCGCATTTTTTCTTCTTCTTCTTCTTCTTATTCTTAGTTTAGGACACTGTCCTGTATTTTTTCTCCAACTTTTATTCTTGTTTACAACTCCTGCGATGAGAAGGTCCAGCTTTCATACCATCGTTTAAAAGGTCTTCCCGGTAGCCTGCTTGAGTTTGGCTATCCGAGGCTTTTTCGTTGGGTCTGTGAGCATTTCTATTAGGTTTTACTCCCGGTAGGTTGCTTGCTAGCCTCTCCGAGGAAGTTAGCGAGTCACCCTCCTAGGTATTATTTGTACCTAGGCTGCTTGACTTGAATGACTTGATAATCACTCTCATTAGTGTCGTGATAACACCGCATTTTTTCTAATTATATTATATTATATTATATTATATTATATTAAATTATATTATATTATATTATATTAACCCTTTGCATTCGAAGTTTTTTTTGAGTCATATTACCAGCAACTCGAAGCCATTTTAGTGAAAAGATCATATTCACATGTAAGTTCATGATATAAGCATTAAAAGAAAAGTCATCGTTGTATGTTATTATTTTTTTAATTATTTTTTATCGAGAGCATAACAATCCGCGAGCCGCGACCGTCATTTGTCACCGACAGCGAAACATCCTATAACTAATTTTTACGATTTGTTTTTGTTCTTATGTTAAAAACTGAAAATTATTTGCATTGTCTCCGTATCGGAGCCCTCGAGTGCAAAGGGTTTAATTATATTAAATTATATTATATTATATTATATTATATTATATATATATTTATAACTATTTATCAATAATCATTAGATTTTATTTTAGGTCGCTTCCGTTTTAGATGACTCCGTGAAAATATTGCGTTTTCGAAGAATTAACTAATAATCGACAGGTTTTTTTAATTCAAAAAAAAAGAATCACTTAACCAGCGCCCGCTCCCATCGTCCTCCCTTTTTTTCATTCAAACAATTCAAAATTTCAATGAAATGTCCATCTATGATTAAGTAACAGCGTTTTATCTAACTTTTCTAATTATTTCTGATGCTTCTTTTTTTTTTATTTCATTTTATTTTTTTTTTATCATTATTATTCTTAATACTATTATTATTATTATTAACATTATTTTTATTATTATCATTATTATTAATATTATCATTATTATTAATATTATAATTATTATTATGTAATTTCGAAGCGGGACGATGGTAACGCGCATCTCGATTTTTTAATGGCATGTTAACTTCATGTTATATAATTTAATATATATATATGCTTCCATGTATATGTATATATATACATGTACATCTACAAAAAAAGAACATTGTGATATGGTTACACATCCTAATCAGTTAAAAGTTTAATTCCTATTGTATTATTACTTCATTTAGAACGAATTAGTAATTCGTTCTAACATTTTTTCATTCACCATTAATTCCTTCCTTTCTTTTTTTTCACAAAACATACGCACATGTGTTGAATCATTCTCACACACACACATTCTCTATCTCTCATTCACTACTTGATTTTTTTTTATTATCTCTAAAAACGGAGAATTTGTCAACTGTCGGATTAAAATATGCGAAGAACGCGCGTCGAATGTCGAAATTTCAATTCACTTTTCATATATTTGATCATTTTTATTTATTTATTTATTTATTCATTTATTATTTACGATCAGCAATTACACTGAAGGGCCGATCGTAAATTATATTCGTAATAAAGAGTGTGTCAGTTTTATTGGACCTATTTAATTAATAATATAATCCTTGTCTTTTGTTTATATTTTGTCAATGTGTATGCGTGTGTGTGTGTGTGTGTGTGTGTGTGTAAAATGTGATTACGTTGTCATTTCACTTCTGTTATTAGTAGTAAGTCATCATCGTCGAAATTGTTTTTTTTTATTATTTTTTATTCATTTAATAAGTAATCATATTATTATTTTATTACTCGCCATTTAATAAACGTGCGCACGAGAGCAAGACAAAAATAAAAATCGTTACCCTAAGTAATAATAATAATTCCCTTACTTATCAACGATATTTTACATACTTCACATATTTTTCTGTTCTTTTGCCGGTGTTTTATAAACATTATTTAATTAATAATAATAGTAAAAATATGAGAATGTTGTTTTGTTGTTGTTGTTGTTGTTGTTGTTGTGTGACGTAAAAAGCAGCGGGTACTTATTTTCCATATTTTTGTTTCTATCTCTTTCTTTTTCATTACAAATAATTTTCTTGCTATCTTTCTTTCGAGACGAACTGATTACAACAGCTCTGTGTTTTCTTCCACCCCCTTTCCTTTCCTATTCATCAAGAAATTACTTTTTACCCTATTTCTTTATTTCCTGTTTTTACCATAATCGTCATCTATTCATCATCGTGCACGACGATGATTCGATGATTCATTTTACGGTGCGTTATTTGTTATTTTGTATTTTTTCTTTAACTTTGACAATCGACGAAACAGGAAAATGTTTGTTTGTTTCTTATTTTATTTTTTTTTATTTTTTATTTTTTTATTATTTAAATAACGAACGTACAAAGCAGATATCGCGGAACAGGGTTTTTTTTCCTTTCTCTCTCTTTCTCTCTCTTTCTCTCTCTTTCTCTCTCTTTTTCTTTCTTTCTTTCTTCTTTTTTTTTATTATTTTACTTTTACTTTTACTTTTACTCTTTATTTTATTATTTTATTATATTTCTTAGTACCATCATCATCATCATCATTATTATTATCATAATCATCATCATCATCATTTCGCTAAATCGATAGAATATAATTATCAATATTATTATTATTATTATTATTATTATTATTATTATTATTATTATATTATTATATTATTATTATTATTATTATTATTACTATTATTATTATTCATGGATTTTGTGTGTGTGTGTTTGTGTGTGTTCACGAACATTGAACGTCGCTGTGGCAGAGTTGTGGTCAATTGGCTCGCTAGGATTTTCTTAAAATTAATTCGAAAAAATTCATCAGTAGAACCCCTTCCTCCTTACACCCACCTGTATGTATATGTGTGTGTATGTGTGTTCAATAAAAATTTGCGAAAAATATCATATTTTGTTTCATCAGTCCCGCGCAATTTAAAAATATTATTTCCAAAAATCAGTTGCAAAATTGTTTAGCAGTTTGGGTTTCATTGGTCAGAACGAGGGGCACTAACGGGGCGCAGAGAGCAACCAAAAATCCCCTTTCGTTCTTTTTTCCATTGAAAACGCCTTCCCAGAACTGCACAAACAATCTTTTAAATAAACAAAAATACTTTTACATAATATATATGAATTAATTATTTGTAGTTCGAGCTTCGAACGACGTTAATCGTTCGTGTAAACACACACAGCACTCACAAACACATACGCACATATGCACGCACGCACACAAACATACACACACACTCGAGCAAGGTAAGTTTCGTTTAAATTTCTTTCATCCTCCAATTCCCTACCTCCCTCTTCTGTTCGCATACTATTATTTCCCCAGTATTATAATAATAATAATAAACTATTACAGTACGTTATATACTTTTCCAGTAATTAACTATGTATATGACCACTTATTTTCCTGTGTCCTTATATATTTGCCAAGCCTCTTTTTTTTTTTCAATGTGTTTTTAATACAACTTCTTCTTATTTTCTAATTCTTGTATTGTAACAAATATTGCCTCGAATATAAACCTTCTTCTTTTTTTTTTTACTTAATTATATATGGGAGAGTTTATATATAATATTTATGTATACATATATATATATACGTATATATGTATATATACGTCTTGTATTTTCACCCTTTTTGTATTGTTAGTTTATTTCTGTTTTCTTTTCTTTTCTTTTTGTTCGTGTGTGTACTTCTCGTCGATTTGTTGTTCTTAGGTTCCCTTTTTTTATACGCGTCTATTTATATATCCCCTTTTACCATTATTTTTTTTTTATCCACACAAACACATACATACTCACAAACACACATTCTCTCTTTTCATAGTTCATTCATTTTTAAAATTCCATTCGCACCCATTGTAAACTTCACTTTCTTTCTCACATTCGTTCCTCGTTTTATTCCCTCTTTTATTTATTTATTTATTTATTAGTTTTCTCAATTTTTACGCGCATTCTCGAATGGATAAATTGGCCGGTTATTATTCTTGCACATATCCTCGAAAAAAAAAAGAAGATAAAAAAATTATAGGGGGCCTGTGAGTGGGGGTTTTTTATTATCTTATTTTTTACGTATGGCCGAGTTTGTTGAGTCTCTCTTTTCTATATTATTTTATTTAATTATTTTATTTATTTCATTATTTATTTATTTATTTATTAGTCATTTGGTTCGCTCTCAAAATGTTGTTATGTATTATTTACGTGAAGTAAGTGTTATTGATAATTGTTATTTTATTTATCTCGGAATAGTTCTTCTAAAACCTTTTTCTTATAAAAAACATCCCCCGACCCGACAAAATATTGCCGAGGGATACTAATTATTTTGTATTCTTGTGTTACGTCCGTTGACGTTATTATTGTGATTACACTTCAATTGTTATATATTGAATTTTAATTCATATTTTTTTTTTTGTTAAATCTTATTTCATCCTCAAATATAAAATTCAATTCACAGTCCGCGATTTATTTATATTTCGATTGACAAAGATCGTATACATTATACAAATGTACACATTTTTAACTAATTCCCCCGGGAAATTAATTTCTTTTGTTTTTTACAAGAATTTTAAATATATACCATACAAAGCGTTAAAAGTGCAAATTCAATAAATTTTGTATACAACGTTTGTCAGCGTGTGATTCTTTTTTTTTTTTAGGAAGGAAATATAATTCATGAGAATCTTTATTACCCGATCACGTTACGAATACATAATTAAACGAAAATAAAAATAAAATATATTTTGTTTCTTTTTACGGATTTCCCAGTCAGTTTACTATGAAAACCTTGAACACAGTTAATTTAAAGAAAAAAATGAACCTATGCGTTTAGAGAGCAGTGATTTGTTTTTTAAACGAACCCGAAACCATTGATTAAGAAACTTCAATGAAAGAGTATGCTAATACATACCACATATATATATATATATATATACACATGTATATAAGGTATATATATGTAATATAATATTATATATAATATTTATATATCATCGGCTGATTATAAAAATTAAGCAACGTAAAACACGGTAAGTTAGATGGGGGAGACGTATTTGGAAAAACGTGTAACGACTTTGTTAGTATTGAATAAGTTTGATAAGATTTTTAAACAAAGATAAAAAAAAAAGATACAATATGTAAGATCAAAATTTGATCTCTCTTATTACATTCAAAAAGACATTTTGAAGGAAAAAAAAATATCGTTGTAACAATAAACATAAAAAAAAATATACAGAAAAAATAATATACCATAACTTTGAATTTTTAAATCATTAGAATTGAAGTCATTATAGAAATAAAATATTCTTATGTATAACGTACATATGTCCAGTCCTTGAAAACCGATAGCTCTTTATTCTCTTTATCGTAAGAATTTATAAATACGTATCTATGGTGTTTGTTTGTGTGTATGTGTGTGTGTGTGTGTACGTGTAATTAACGATAAGGTTTCTAGTCAAATGGATATCACGAAGATATCAAACCTATTCAGATAAGAGTTCAACGAACGATCAGAAATTTTCATTTAGAAATATATGTCAGAAAGAAGGAGGGGACAAAGTGACAATCCTTAAAAAAAAAATAATTAATAACGAATTATCGAAAAGAGAATAAAGGCGAAGGAAAATAATAATGATAATAAACAAAAAAATAACAAATAAAAAACACGAACGAATAAAAGATTATTTAAACTTTAACGTGGATAAACGTTGTTCACGTTATTATTTAAGATCAACAATTTAGGATAAATTATTTAAACCAAAAAAAATATATATATATGTAACGATTAGATAAGAAAATTCTCGTGACTTTTCACGTGTTGTATTGGCACGACGTTAGCAACAAATTTCTACCGACACCATGCGTTACAACAAGAGTTTGCTTTGGCTTCCTGTTTCTTTCGATCTTTTTTTCTTTCTTTTATTATTATTATTGTTATTATTATTTCTATTCTCTCATTCATTCATTTAAAATCATCATTCACCATACCCACACACTCGATCATCAATCCATCCATTAAAATCACTTGCTAATTCTCACTCAGCTCATATTCACCTTACATTTTCAACTCTCTCTCTCTCACTAACTTTCTTTCTATCCTTTCATAATATGCTCGTTCAACACTTGTTTCTTAATTCTTTCTTTCTATCTTTCTATCTTTTTCGAACGTTCCAATTAAATAATTGTATCCCATCGTTACGCAGTGGTCAATGGGGAGATCGGTAGGATGAAAGGGGTGGGGGAAAAAGAGGAATTAAAAAATCTCGGATTTATTGGATTCTTGAAATATTTTCTAATAGGGGTCTCATTGAGGAACGATTATTCAGCAGCAAAATGAGTGAACTTTTCGGTGGGCAATGGATATAATTAGGATCTGATTAGATTATGGTTATGGTGGTGGTGTTGGTAGTGGTGGTGATGGAGGAATTATGAATTAAATCACGCATGCGAGATATTGTTGTTGTTGTTGCAGCTGATATTGTTGCTGTTATTGTTGTTGTTGTTGTTGTTGTTGTTGTTCTGGTTGTTGATGATGATGTTTGCGAGGACGTAACACAACATTTTCGATGTTAAAAAACTCGTGAATAAAAGCGTTTACTTTTCTCCATAGTTAAAACAAAAAGGGCCCGCACAACCTAAACAACACACCAAGCGTCCTCTCTCTCTTCCTCTTCATTTTCACCTTCATCTTCATTTTCGTTTTCATTGTCGTTTTCGTTTTCATTTTCATCTTCATCTTCATCTTCATCTTCATCTTCATCTTCTTCTTCTTATTCTTCATTTCTTTTCTTTTTCGTCTTCGTCTTCTTCTTCTTCTTCTTCTATTTCTTCTTCTATTTCTTCTTCTATTTCTTCTTCTATCCTCGTATTATTTAATTCTAACTTTTCTCTCATATATTTGATATGTAATTCGCGAGCGATGATAAGAGAAAAAAACAATGTGACAAGGAATAATATTGTGAAGGGGGAAAAATCTTCTTCCTAGATTTCTTTCTTTTCCCCTTCAACTGATAGATTTAAGATTAAAAAGACAAACGAGGGGAGAAAAAAAAGGGAGACAAAAAAGTTAAGATAAAAATCAATTTAGGATCGTGAATTTTTGCTTTGGTCCGCGTGCAGGCGCCTCCCGGATTTTTATCAAATTCATCTCTCAAGTCACGTTTTTTTCCTTTCTTCCTTCCTTCCTTCCTTCCTTCCTTCCTTCCTTCCCTTCTTCTTTCTTTCTTTTTTTTCTTAATAGTTATTGTTGTTATTATTATTATTATTATTATTATTATTATTATTATTTTTGCTCATCCCCCGTTTTCTGTAGCTGGCCACGTTTTGTTAATTAGTAGAAAGAGGATACATATATATATATATGTTTCTAAGTATATGTATATATATATATACATATATCAATGATATAGAATACAAGCAACGTGGGCTGCTTAAAGGAGACAACAAACACACAGGAGGCTTTTTTCCGTACGCCGATTTATGTATCAACAAATTACGCACGTACACACACACACGCGTCTGTCTGTCTGTCTGTCTGTCTCGTTATCCTTTTCTGTTTGTTTTCATGATGCAACCAGCTATCCCTTATTCGTCCATAGACACGCGCCGATCTTTTCACACTGTCTCTCCTTCTTCCTTTACCTTTTCCCCTTCTCCTCCTCCTCCTCCTCCTGCTCCTATTTCTCCTGCTGTCCGATCTTCCGTTTAGATTCTCGTCCCAGATCGAACTTTAATAAGCTTCTACTACCAAAAGAGCTGGTAGCATCTTACAAGCTGATGAAGATGATCACGATGATTCCAAGAACGAGAACTTGCACGGAGGTTAGATGGTGATTTCCGACAGTATATAACAGCTGAGACGTCGTCTTTAAGTGATTATTCTCAGTAGGGCCAAAAGGTCGGCAGAGGAGGTGGCGGGGGAGGTGGTACAGTTGGATATAAGGTTGGTGTTGCTATTAGGAGACAAGCAGGTGGCAAAGGTGGCGGAACCGGCGGTGGTGGCAAAACCGGGGATAGGGTGATCGCTGTGGCTGGGTGCAGGGCCGTGCTCGTCGCAACGGGGGCACATAACGGGTGCAGGGCGAGAGAGGGGCGCTGGCGCTGGCGCTGACGCTGCTGGCCCTGGACCTCGCCGTTCTATTCCGAGTCCTGCTGCATTTTGACGTGACCATTTCCGGCAGTATTGCTCGACACGCTGCCGCTGCTTGGTGGGAAACTGGTGGGTATAGTGCGGGAGGAAGAAAAGCACAGCTTCATAATGTAAGGAAATTTGCCGTCTGCAAGGAAATATTTTTCACAAAATGTACTCTTCAATATTTGCTATTCAGAATAAAACGACAAGAAAATAAATAAATCGTCTCTTTGATATCAATCCTTTGAACTTTTCTAACTCAGACTGGAAATTTTGTTTACCCTAATTTGTATATAAACTGTTCAATGCAAAAATCGATTAACTCTACTTTTTGTTTTTTTGAAAAATCTTTAATTAATGTGTCAAAGCACTTGGTGTAGTCATAACTTTTTATAACTTAATAATAACTTTCCCTAATAATTATGATTAACACCATTGAAAGAATAACAAATAATTTATTTCAAAGGTAACTTTGATTAACTGCGTACTCTAATTTAAATCGTTGCAAAGATGCAACTCGAATTGCATTAGCATGCCATGGAATGATAACTAAATTATAAAAGGGAAATTTAACTTTTTCGGTACGAGCACGCTGTTCTCCATGATACTCCCGATGTACAATGCGCACGTAGAACATGATCAATCCTCTTTTGTATGAAGATTTTCTTAAGCGTTAAATAAGAACTGTGCTTAATAACAAAATGTTTTTACCAACGAGTATTGTTTGTAGTTTTTGATTAATGAATTTTTATATAAATTCGAGATGTGTGTATCCGGCATTCGTCTATACCGGTTATCAGATAGATCCCGAAAATTTAAAGAAAACAGTATACATCATTCAATTGCATTTCTCCTACTTTTTGTTTTACGGAATTAATCAATTTGTGCAATGAACGGCCTCATATGTTAATCAAAGTAATTGTGGGGATAAATAAATATAAGAGAAAACATTTAGTAAAATGTTATACTAAATAAAGGGTCGAGAGTTCAAAGAGTTGAATCAAACAACCCCTATTTTCCAATACTGATTATAGATTATAAATAAAATAAAATTTCTGCTTGAATTTGTACAACAAATATAAATCGTATTTAGTTAATAGGATATTATTAACACTTTGACGTCCATGATCAAGATAGGATATTCATCTGACACCGGCATTTACCCGATAGTTATTTAACGAGACACCAATGTAATGTGTCACCACCGGATGTCATAGTGTTAAGAACTATCGAACCAGATTAAAACGTATATGATACATATATGTTATTATATACTACTACTCACTGCTATTTTCCAGCGCTGTATGGTTACATTCCATTATAGCTGCTACCGCAATACCGACGCTGCTGAACTCGATTAGGCCTGAAGAGGATCGTTCTGACTTAAGAGGGAACAATTTTACAGTCGTTGGTGCTTCGATGCCACGCTCAACGAAAACACGATTAACAGTTTCCTCTGTTAAATCTGGTGGCGTGTTGAAAAAATGCACTATTTTTGATGGTGGCTGTATTCTGTTCTTATTGGCCATCGCTGGATTTAAAAACCTTCAAATGAAATAACGAAACACGTGATTTTATTTTTCAAAATAATAATAATAATGATAAATCTCATAATGTTTAAATGAGAGAAAATTATAGAAATGATTGATTTAATTACCTGTTGTTTTTGCTTCCTGTAAAATCTTTAAAACTTGCCGTCTTGTCTGGCAAAATGTACGGATTAGTTACGTCAGATAGAAAAGCTTGTTTAGAAAATCCAAGTTGAAGTCTACCGTCCGTACCAATCGTAACATTGTTTAAGTTTTGGAGACATCTTTCCACAGCTATACTGTCGCCCATTTGTATCATGGCACAACCTTCTTTTGTCTTTAAAAACTTCACCTAAACATACAATATAATACACGTGTTGTTTTCTTCTTAAATCTTTAGATCTCTAATCAAAATTTTATTCATTATAAATATTAGAACTTTCCGGTAGACCTAATATATAATATTTTGATGTATTCAACTGTAGAGTAGAATTTTTTTTCCGACTATAATCGGCACCCGTAAATTACAAATTGATAGTCGACACCTGCACACAGAAATCGTCGCGTAAACCCCGATTATAGTTGGCACCCGTAACGAAAAGTTTAAGACTGAGTGTCTGTTGACAGTATGAAATACTTCTTTTGGTTGTTACTGTCCATTATTATTTTCATTTTATACTCTTGGTTTTTTTTATTAACACTAGTAACTGCACGTCTGGAGTATGTAGCAATTTGTCATGACAATAATATAATTTATGTTGACATATCTTGGTCAAGGATACGCGAAACGCTTATCTTCATTAACCGGTCCAAATCGACAAGGAGTTCAAATTTAACGGGGCTGGTTATCAAATTTATTCCTGAGTTATTTACAATGAAAATAATATAAATTTGAAACACACATAATTTGGCTTGATACGTTTGTACATTCCAAAGCCTAAAACGTTGAAAGTGAATATTCTTTTTATTACTTTTTAAAATGACATATTTATATCATACGATGGAAGAAAAACCATTAGAAATTTCGAAGTAAGGGTAGAATCGAATTGATTGTAACTTGAAATTATATCAATATTAGTTTTAAATTTTCATCGCGATATCTAAATTTGTAAATGTTATATATATAGAAGTGCATAACGTATAAATCTCAAATTAGATCATCGATCCGATATATTACGAAACGTTATTAAAACATAACGGAAATGTAAGATATTTCCGTGAATACGAGCGAGACAGGATAACGTGTATCACGCATGCGTCAAGTCCGATTATTGAACTGCACATCTTATCCTAATAGTCGCCGCCGCCTCTGACTGAATTCCAGAAAAAAAAATAAATAAAAAGGATCGTCGAAGATTCAGCCATTTTTTTACCTGTGTGCCCACGCGTGTGCGTATGTGAGTGCGTGTATGATATATCAGGAAACATAAATAAATTAACAAGATTATCTTCGTTCGAATTACATGGTTGGATGTTATTTAAAAAAAAAAAATATTAAACTGAAATGAATGTACGCATAAAGAAACCTTCTCACCACGATTATATAGAAATGCAAATACACATGTATCAAACTTCTAACATTTTATTTTTAAAGAATAACGAGACAAAGTAATTTTTCTTTTACCATTTGACAAGAGAGTAAAATGATGTTGATTTAGAGAACCCACGATCATTATTATTATCATCATCATTATTATTGTACCACGTACCTTCGTAACATTTCCATAAAGGCAGAACAAGTTGAATAATTTGTCGGTGTTGACTTTGTCTGGTTGTAAACCGTATACCATCATAACAGAACCTTGCGTGCTGGATGGTGGGGTTTGTCCTAAAGTGGGTACGTAACCAGGCCGAGGTGGTGTAGGATGTAATGGTTCACGACCACTGAATTCACTTTTAAGCCCATAACGTTCCACGTATGGTTCCGCGTAAGTTGCCGGCCCGTTGAAACTTTCCTCATAGCGATCGTGCCCAGCACCGGGTGGAAATGTCACCTGTGGTGTAGATCCTGTTAAACGAGGAGGAGGGAAAATATGATAAAAATAATGATTATTTCAAATATTTCAAATAAAACGATTAACTTATTATTATATGTATAGTTCTTTGTTTTGAGAATTATTACCCATCTGTCTAAATATTAAGTGTAATCAAAAGAAATTCATTATTTTTAGATTGAAATAAACGCCAAGATAATGGATTTCTTTTCTCCCCGAATTAATAATATATATTTGATTGGTGGAAAAAAAATGTCGGATTTCTGGGAACAATTCAATGGGAACATTTTACCATTGAAGATTTTACATTATTCTATATATTTTTATATGTATACAAGCAGCGTCCCTCGTTTAAAACGGTACAAAATTTGTGGTTATTATAACACGGATTTGATATAACACAATTTAAATAATTATATATTAATAAAAATTATAATTAGCATATCAATGTTATTATCTATCAGTAATTAATTATTTACACATAAAAATCTATATTTGATAAAAACTATTAGGCATTCCATTTAATAATATTCAACGTCCAAATTTACCTATTGAAATTGTGACCAAAAATCTGACATTTCTTTTCCATCAACCCAATATATACCAATTAATTGAATAAAAATAATACAAACGTACGTTTATAATTGTCATTTCGATTAGAAAGAATATGCAAACAAACAAAAAAAAAAGATAAATAAAACAATAGAAATAGAAATCAAAGTCGTTTTTGAGAAAAATGAGAGAGACAGAGAAAAAAACACAATAAAAAAA
Source organism: Mischocyttarus mexicanus (assembly GCA_023678845.1). Lineage (NCBI taxonomy): Eukaryota > Metazoa > Arthropoda > Insecta > Hymenoptera > Vespidae > Mischocyttarus > Mischocyttarus mexicanus. The sequence continues at coordinate 16,245 of JACGTP010000743.1, forward strand.
CAACATAATATGTACGTGTGTGAAATTGAAGGATGCATACGATGCGTTTAGGAATAATAAAAGTCGTGTGTATAGAAAACAAACAAAATTAAGCAAAAAATATATTAAATAAAATCAAAAAAGCGGTGACGTGTGACATTTAAAAAAAAAATAACGAAAACAATAATAAGATCTGTATGATAAATATATATACATATATATATATTTCAAAGTAAAAAATCGATCGACTTCTCGATGCCATGTTATCTTAAAGTGTCTATAATAATCAAGATCTTAGAGAGAGAGTAGAGAGAGAGAGAGAGAGTAGGGGTAGGGGGTGGAGGGGGATGGTATATTACCCCAACCGGAGGTAGCCTAAGAAAAAAAAAATAAAAATATCGAGAGACGGGGTTATATTAACTAGACGTGTTCAGGACAGGCGCGCTTAAACACCATTTTCCTCGTTGAAGTGTGGAAGAACGTTCATCGTCCCCCAAAAACCCTAATTGGGCTAGAGAGAGAGAGAGAAAGAGAGAAATAGAGAGAAATAGAGAGAAAAAGAGAAAGAGAGAGAGAGAGAGAGAGAGAGTAGTGTGTGTCACCACCGTTGATCGAAGTAATAATTACCACGAAGAGAGATGATTATACACACATATACAGACACACGCACACACGCACACACGTATATATATATATATTTATATATACATATGTATGTGTAAATATATGTATATATATATTTATTTACCTACAGTATTATCGCGATGTATATTATAAATGGGGTATCCTATATGGTAATCGTGTGGTGGTGTTCTTGATAGAGGAAGAACATGCATGAAGATTCTAACGACGTTTCTTCTCTATATTTTTTTTAAGTATTTTAATTTATAAATTGATATCAGTATTTTCCGTAAATATGGTAATAGTAGTAGTAGCAGTAGCAGTAGTAGTAGTAGCAGTAATAGTAGCAGTAGTAGTAATAGTAATAGTAGTAGTAATGGTAGTGAGAAACCCGCTTCTTTAATATTCAAAATCACACTTGACACATATATATATAATTAATTGGAAATCTATGAGTGTGTGTTGTTGTTGTTAGTGTATTGGGTGCAGGGGTTGGGTGGTTGGGAGGACACATTATCGTAAACGAAGCTGTCTACTACCGCAAATAACTTGGAGAAGTGAATTTTTTTCTCTTCGATCTAAAAAGAAGAAAAAAGAAAAAAAATAGAGTAGAAGAAGAGATGGCGTGTTGGGGGTACAGGGGGGATGGAGTGGATGGAGTAAGGGTGAGTATGACGGGGAAAGTTGGTTCGGGTGATGTGGCTGGGTTGAAAAAGCAACAGAAAAGATATAAAATAAAAATAAATAAATATATATATATATATACGTATATAAAAAAGAAAGGATAGAAAATAAGATGAAGAAGAAGACGAGAGAGAAAAGAGAGATAGAGAGAGAGATTGAGAGAGAGAAAGAGAGAGAGAGGGAGAAAAAAAGAAGAAGAAAATGTTGGAAAAGCCGATGGAAATCGAAGTGTATAGCTGTGGGCTGTCTGTAGCCTAAGGTAACCCCGCGATCGATGCGTCTCGCACTTAAAACGACGAGAGTGTCATTTTTTCGTTCGATAGGTCAGCAGCGATTGCAAGTCGATTTCCCCAATTTCTTTTTTTTTTTTTTTATCGATATCACTTTTATACTCCTCACCGTATGGTTGGGGCGCGGCACCGTATCTGGGTTCCGCCAAGAGGGGCGCCGGCCTTCCGTTACCCGTCGCATCGTTCTTATGCGCGGTCGATCCTGCAAAAAAGACGAAAAATCATGCGATCCGAACGCTACGAGAGAAAGAGAGAGAGAGAGAGAGAGAGAGAGACAGACAGAGAGAGAGAGAGAGAGAGAGAGAGAGAGAGAGAGAGAATGAGAGAGAGAGAATGAGAGAGAGAGAATGAGAGAGAGTGTGTGTGTAAGAGAGAGAGACAGACAGAGAGAAAGAGAGTTAACTAATTTTTATTTCTATTTTTTTGTTTACCGTTCCCCTCTTTTTTTGACCGGTCCCTTCTACTGTTTCTTTTCTGTTTCTTTTGTTTTATTTATGTAACATTTTTTTATCTTTCTTTTTCTTTAGCTTCAACTCAATGTACGAAAAAAAATAGAAAAAAATACAAGAGATCCCTTATTCTTTTTCGCAATTATTTTAATTATTTTTTTTTCAGCATATTATTGAGAAAAGAAAAGAAGATAAAAAAATAATACGTTACTCTCGATCGGATCACATAAAAATATCACCAATTTACGGAAAAATCCAAATTTTTCCCCCTTTTTACTTTTTTCTTTTCTTTTTTCTGTGTTCTCTGTTCTGAAATAATAAGAAAAACGAATAAAAAAAAAAAAAAACAAAAAAAAACAAAAAAATAATAATAATAATAATATGCAAGAAACATATAACGATCGAATTGGAGCACATGGCATAGGTATATATATATATATTAAAACGGTTTCTTATCAAACGGTTGACTCTTTCGAAAATGGATCAAACACCGACGGATGAATTCTAAAAAAAAAAAAAAAAAGAAATTAAAAAAAAAAATTAATAAAAGGGAGAAGAAGAAAAAAATACCGAATCAGAATAGTAGGAACGAACTTCCACTTTTCGTCTTTGACGTCATCAATACGCGGTGCGCAATGACCCGAAGGGAACCTTAACGATGACTGAAAGTTAAACTCGACCTTCTCAATACACATACACATACACACACACACACATAAATATATATATTACACACATACGTATGTCACTAGGTGAATTATTTTGAAAAGCGAGATGAAATTTTTTCAACCGAGTAAGGATAATCTAAAGAACGATATTAACGACAAATAATAAAGAAAATAAGAAAAATAAGAAAAGAAAATAATAATAACAATAATAATAATAAGAGAAAGAAAGAGAGAGAGAGAGAAGGAGAGAAAGAGAGACAGAGACAGAGAGAGAGAGAAACATACAGACAGACAGACAAAAAGAGAAATAGGGAAAGATTAAAACACGACAAAAATATAGGTCCTTATCTATCGAACTAGTGTGTGCATGTTATGTGTGTGTATGTGTGTACCCTGGTTTTATATTTTCGTCCATGTTAATTCTTTTTTTCTTTTTTATTTCGTTTA
>JACGTP010000744.1:0-19380 GCA_023678845.1 Mischocyttarus mexicanus
AAAATGAATATTATAATTTAAATGTAATAAGTATAAGCTTTGTGTACTTTCCTTTGTGTACTTCCTAACGACAAAATTTCTAATCGAATAGAATACAATAACACATGATTGATGATCATCGAAAGATATAAAAATCATAACCGTTGCTTAACTCATTTCACTTTGACTTACACACTTTCGCCTATCTTTCTCTCAACGTATTTTTAACAAATAATTCTTTCTATATAATTTTGGTATTTATTAGGTGGACCGGAAAGTAGTGTCTTTTATTTATATTTCAAACTTACCCTAACTGTATTTGTATATTGTATAATGTAATAAGTGTATAAATGTTTAATAGATTATGTATTATTCGAAAAATACATTTCACATTTCTAATGTTCCAACTCGCTCACGCATTTGTCATTTAATCGAATAAGTATATGGATAAATGTATACACACATATATAGCACATATATTTGTATTTAGTAGTATGTGAAATGATCGGATAAAAGAGCGAGGTTAGATCGAATTTCAGATAATTTCCACCTACGTAGAATGACTATAGCCCTGACCATCGTAGTATCAAGGATCGTACTAGATAACTTCTCTAATAAACGTATGTATTATACATATTCACAACACATATATATACACATACATGCAAACGCATTCACGCAATATCAAATGCAAATTCAAATGTATCTCTAAAAATTATTCACAATTCTATAATGGTAATGAAATAAATTGTTCATTTAATTATCGAATAAATTACAATCTTTTTTTGTTATGTTTTATAATTCATATTTATTATTTTATATTTATGATAAATGTATCAGTAAGATTCACGAATAAAATTAGACCAGTTACCTATTACCGATTAATCAAGTACTGGTCCATACAAAAAAAAAAGATCTACGTTGCTTGATGGAAGATTAAAAAAAATATTTAATTCTTTTAATGTTTAAAGAACCACCGTTATTGGATAGTCCTCTTTACTTGGAGCTTTCAAGCCCGAAGGCGATCGAATAACGACAAGTTAGAGTTAAAAAGAGTAAGATGAAAAGAAAAAAAAAAAGGAAGAGAAAGAGAGAGAAGGGGGAAAGAGACTTTACTTAGCCTGGATGGCACGAGAAAGGAGGATAATAAATATCCTCGAAGAATTTCATTTCGTCGAGGTCTCTTTCATATTTCTCACATCCTTTCCCATTAGTTTCTTAAGAAATATGGTACGTGTATAAAAAAAAAAAAAACCAAGACAAAAATATAACATCAAAATCATGGAAGTTTGAACGAGACTATAAACTTTTTATATAAATAAAAATCATTTGACAATCTAATATACGTTATTACTTTGTAAATTATCATTTTAATTCTTTTGTAATTCTTTTGTTTAATTTGTTATTTTATATATTCGATTAATTAAGATTTTTCCAAGAAACCTTTATTTCTCTTCAACGGTAAAAGAAAATCTTTTTTACTCGATTCGAATGCAAACACACGTTGAATAGTTTTTGCAAAGCTTCCGTTATTGGAGTTAGTATAGGCAAACTAAAACATTGAATACGAGAGAAGGTAAATGTGTTAGTCAAAAGTCGAAGAAGTCTCGACCAATAGACGAAGACGATTTACACACACATACATTCAACGTTGGATGATTTCCTATGGTTTCTTCCATCGTAGAAACGAGAGAATAGAAAAAAGAATATAGAAAAGTAAATAGGGATTTAAAGTAACTAAAAAATAAAATATATCTCACCAATACTAATCGTAGTATCCAAATCATTCGGACGATGATATAAAACAAAATAAATTCACGAGTAGAAAAAAAAAACAGAAAAAAAAAACTCTTTGGTTAACATAGAGTCTTAAACTTAATAGGGAATCCGAGATTAGATCATCATCGATCAGGTCATCACAAAAACTGACTCATCGTTGTCCATTTAAACTTCATGGTTCTAAGAATGAAGATCAGACTTTTGATCATTATTATTATTATTATTATTATAATGCACATCACGATTATATTAATGAATTAATGAACTAATGAACGATAATTGATTTTGTTGTTGTTTTTTTCTTGTCTTCTTTCTAAGACGGTGAAAATAAAATAGAAATTCAACTTGTTAGTTAGATCTAAAAGTACACTACACTGACTGCTACTGCTATTGCTACTGGGCTGTTGCATGCTGCAAGAGCTGCAGGCCTGCAGTTGACTACGATGGAAAAAAGAACGTTCGCACTGTTTCGTATGTGGATCGTGGTCCACGCACCGACGATCACGTTAACTATTTAACGTCGTCCACTTTGGTCTTTTTTTTTTTTTTAAGCAGCTTACACAATGGTAGTATTATATATAAATAAAAAACAATTTAAAGATATCTTTTAAGATATCTAATAGCGTAATTTAATTCTTTTCCATAACATATAATACACACGTACATTCCAAAAATAACATTTCTATGAAAGATACTTTAACCCTTTCTACTCAAAGTTCTCTTTTTCTTTTCTATTCATATTACCCAGCAAATCGAAACAATTTCAATGGAAAGATCATATTCGCGTATAAATAAATGATAATAATATAATATGCACGTTATTATTATTATTATTGTTTTGTCTTTATGATTACGAACTGAATATTATTTGCATTGCCTCCATAGCAAAGCCTTCGAGTGCAAAGGATTTAAATATCTACCATAAATTTAATGTGTGTATCTTCCTTTAGACTTATTTTCTTCGAAATTATTTATTCCTTTCTCCTTGTGTAAACACCATATGTGGTATCATTGTTCTCCTCAGTGTATGTGTATCTATGATCTCACATTTAACCCACAATTACACGATTTAAATTTAACATTAATTATAATCAACGTATTTATTAATGAATACAAATATTTATCTATTATATTAATTTATACAGGATGACAATTTTTATATACAAAATTTGTTTCGTGCAATTGATAAGTTTATAGAAGATCTATACAAGTTACTTAAACGAACCTCTCGTATAATAATAAATACTGTGATAGATAAAATTCAAAGAAAATGATCGATCGAGAAAAAAAAAAAAGAAAAAAGATCACGCAATAATCCGGTAGAAGATAAGACGATGAAAGGGATCACGATTGGTCTGGCTTCGCATACCATCGATAGGTGCAAATTCTTCTTTAAGCTTCGTTCACACAAAATCCACATGTACAACTATCTTAGAGTGAAACTTATCTATGTGTGTGTATATGTATATGTATAATAATCCTTAGAGGAAGCCGAAGAAGAAGAAGAAGAAGAAGAAGAAGGTATGCACTTTAACGAATATTATCGATGAGTTTATGGTTGCTAGCTAACAAAACTCGTACAACAATTCTCATCTATACAACACTTGCATTGCTAACTTTTATCGAAACCATCATTATCATCATTATCATCATCATCATCGTCTTTATAATCATCAGTATCACATCATGATCATCGTATGCTCGAAAAGGTGGATAACACGTGCGGTTTACAACACTAGACTAACCCAACTCCTATAATTTGCATATATAATGCGATAATAATAAGATATATCGTTTCGCACACGATCCAGGAAGTACAAGTACACTCCCCTCTTCCCCCTAAACGAGTTAAATATTATCCTCATCCTTTCGAGATCGTCCGTTCGAAAGAAAATATTTCATCATCTTTAATAGCAGATTCATTTGTTGGAAAATTCTATCGAAAGTTCATTAAAGTACAAGAACGGAATACACATTATGATACCGTAATGAGGGTAAGGGGAACAGGAAACACTAATAATAAAGAATATTTTAAACCAATAACATTATCATTTAATTTCATCGATAATTTTTATTTGTATTTCTCTGTTCCTAATACGAGTATCATCGATGTGTTACATAGTACATGAAATTATTCATAATATTTTTTTATTTTTATTTCTACATCTGATTACATACTAGAAGAGCATCGATTAATTATTATCTTGAAAAATTGAAGTGAAAGTACGTTGTGAGTGACTCTACTCATTGTGAGATTCAACTTCGTTGACGCATTTAAACTAACATAAGAATAATTGTGTTTTTTTTAAGTATATGTGTATGTGTATGTGTGTGTGTGTCTAATAAGTATAATTAACTTTCTTGTATAAAAATATTTCAATAGTTTTTTTTGTTAGAACTTTCTTCGAAAGTTGGTAAGATTTATAAGGAAATTTTGGGCAGCTTTGGAACGTGTAGTAAATCTTTGAAAGTAACTTTCCAGGAATGCAAACAGAGTGGAGAAAGAAAATGAGAGGAAAAAGAGAAAGAGAAAGAGAAAGGGGTAAAAGGGAAGACCACACGCATACGAATACACAGATAGACCACGTGCAAACGGTTACATGCGAAAATAGCACAACAAATAAGAGACGCACGCGGAAACGCATAGGCATTTGCAACATTCGCGTTGCATTCACGTTGCATTCAACGTTGCATTCAACGTTACACCCGCACATTTTGCACGTCCGATTTAATCCTCGGATACGAAAACGCATGGCATCTGGCCTTTCGACTTTCTAATACTTTCATCGTTCACCTAATCTCATCGTTAATTCAACCCACCTTATACCAACGTTTAATAATCACTATTACTAACCAATTGGCTAAAATCTTATTCTATTTCTTTATTTTTTTTTTCTTAAAGAGATCATTTGACTGCTCGCAGTAAGAATTAGGTATACGTGAGAAGTGTTGGTAGATTTAGCGTTAAAAATAGAATAGAATAGAATAAAATAATATAAAAAAAAGGCAAACAAAGTTGGTAATGTAAAAACCGAGTAAGCGGAAATTCCAAGCGATTCTTATCTGATGATTCTCTTGTTCCTTTTTCTTCATTCTTTCCTTCCTCTTATTCGTTGAACGCAATGATCGTTTAAAGTCAAGACCGTCTGACCATGTCCACTTCGTTAATTACAACGGTGGGTTAACGACCGAGTAACGTAGCATAGATGGATAAATAGATGAATGGATAGATGGATAAATTGATTGATTGATTGATTGATTTATACATAAATAGATAAATGATAAAATGTTTAATAAAATTCACAAATTCTAAAATTCATATATTCGTTTTTCTTTTCTAACCAATTTCGATCGAATCATAAATGGATAGATGAATAAATTGATAGATTGATAGATAAAAATAGATCATAAAATATTTTACTAAATTTCAGAATCCAAAATTCCAATTTCTTTTCCAATATATCTTTACTCATCTATATAAAAAAAAAAGAAAAAAAAAATATCGATCACAAAATCGATAGAAAAAATTGTCGAAGTTCGTTGACCTGAAAAATTGACCATAGCAACCGAGAGTAGGTAAATTACACATTGAATTTCTTCCCTGACATATGTGGTTCGACGCCTATGCACGTTATTACGCACGCATATTCCACAAATATATATACATACATTCATATATTCATACATTCATACATTCATACATACATACATACGTGTAAATATATGCACGCATTAGACACATATTTATGCAGATACTCGCGTCAGCCATTTAAACGCATTTCAAAGCTTACATATGTACGCGTATATACTTATTTACCTGTACTAAATACTTCTACACATATCTAAAAAGAGATTTTTTACTTAGTACGTAACTTCCGTAAATGTTATCATGTAGTATGAAACGTAATTGCTAATATCCATAATAATCTCTGATTATTTTTCTCGATATTTAATTTTATTATTCAATTTCACTTTCAAACAAATAAACAACAAACTGTTAATAATTTTATACGATTAAAATAAAAAAGAAAAGAAGAAAAAATTGAACATAATTGCATTTCATTTAAAATCAATTACAAATCATTTATGAATCATCATCATCATCATCATCATCATCATCATCATCATCTAATCATCGAATTTTCGAATCGTTCATTTCACGTATCTAATCACAATTATGTTAACAACATAATCGTGATCGATTTAAATGTTCAACTAAACAATTCGATAAACGATTATGTGTAAACGTTGAAAATAAAGAAAAGAAAGAAGAGAAAATAGATGGAAGAACATGATCGATAATAGAAGAAAAGAAAAAGAAATAGAAAGAAGAGAGAGTTTGGGTCCTGGATTAGACACACATACATACACACACATACACGCATATATATGAAAGAAGACATATAGATACATAAGTGCACTGTTCGCATACTCTATTCACATATTCTGTTCGTGGTAAAAGCTGCAGAGAGCCGTTTTAGCGCTATATTTATATACTTCAAAGCTATTGGCCGGACCTAGGAGACTGCAAAAGCGCATCGTTACGTTTCCTGATTTCGTACTGACCTCCTTTCCTCTTCGACCCTCCCCCTTCCCCTAAACCTCTCCTTGTAATCTCTTGTGCACCCTGGAATGCAGTTCTTCAAGATCTCTGGTGAAATCTATTGAACGTTCTTTTGGAAATGATTTGATTGCATCGTTGCATTCAATAAGGATATACACAGGTATGTGTATGTATATGTGCATATAAAGGAAAGAATGTAATTAATGAATGAATGAATGAATGAGAAAAAAGTGGAAAGGTAGAGAAGAAGGAAAGAAAGGAAGGAGAAAAATAAAACCATTATAATGATAATGATATAATACGCATCCTTGATCATTGAATAAATTCGTCATACGTCTTACATTTAACACGTTTTATTTTCGACTAATATCAAAAACGAATTGTTAAAAAGGATTTTTTTTTTTAATTAGAATCACGCACGTTATTAAATCTTGAATAACGTAAGAAATAAAACTAGAAGGAGAGTATATATATATATTGGAGCAGATATATATGTGAGATATTATACTATTGTTGTCGATCAGAAAATGCATCTTCGATCGATCCGATTTCATAGACGTTAATTAACGTTGGCATTAATTAAGGAAACCCATTCCCAGGATATCTCTTCTTATTTTGTATTCTCGTCTCTTCATATTTTCACAGCCTAATACACACACACACACACACACACATATACAGAAAGAAAAAAACATATATGTAAGTATTATAATATTTATATATGAATGTGTGTATGTAGAATCGTAACATGCGAAGTGAAATAAAGACGAAAGAGAAATTAATTTGTAAAATAATTTCGTCTACAAAATAACACGACTTTTTATTATAGTTACAAGATGTCTCTTTCTTTCTCTCTCTTCCATTCGAGCATGATTATAATTTCTTTTTTTTTATTCCTGGTATAAAATAAACCTGGACGTGATAAAATCAATATAAAGTAACCCAAGTATAAATTTCCTTTTTTTTCTCTTTTATTTTGATAACGATATCTAAAAGATAATAATTGCGTGCAAGTATTGCACTATGTATAAACAGATATTTTATTTCTTCGTTTTCCCTATCGTCCCTTAGGGATGATAAGATTATGTATAACTCGAATTCAGCAGCTGTGTAACCAGAAAATCAAGATGATATGAAAAAGATGTTGTGTTTGAAAAATATTATAGTTAACTACAATTTATATAGAAAATTACAAATATTTTTAATCATTTCTCCCTTTATCTTTTGATAAAACAAAAATGATAAAAAAGAACACGAAATCAATAATATAAACATTCCTACTTTGAATGAAACAATAAAAAAAGAACAAATTACAGTTCGATTGAAATCTATTTTATATTTTATCTATAATAATATTATTATCTTATTACTATACCCACGTTTATTATACAACGAATCATTGAACACAGGTTATAGTCGTGTAGTTCCTTTGATTTTCCTCTCTCTAACAATTCTAATACAATATAATACACGTGAGTATGAATGATCAAACAATAGACCAGAAGAACATGAGTCGCACAACATCGAATATAACAAGTGTAACTGCATACACGTGTCCATTCAAGATGCATCTCGGTTACAAATCTTTCGGTCGTTAGTAAAAGTCATATCAGTTGAGGAAGGAAGAACAAGAGGAAGAAAAAGGGATAGATGAGAGGGAAGAACTAAAGAAAGAGAGACAGAGAGAGAGAGACAAGAGGATGAGTGGCAGAAGGAGAAAGGAAGGAAGGGGGGGAGGGTATCGACGATGCATATTGCAACGTCGAGGAATAATTATTTATGAAGTAGAAGAAACACGAAGGCACACGTATACTCTCAAAGGAAAGTCGTTATTGTGGGATAATGGTACTAATAAATCGTGAATAAGTATGAAAATGTGTTAGTGTATGTATATACTTTTGAAGGAAGCTTTAAACATCGAGATAAAGATAATACATAGTAAGAACACCCACTCGTACACCCACACCAAAATGCAGTTAAGCTTTGATCGGGGTACAGGTACAACTAAAAGTTGATTTTCATTTATTCCCATTACATTAACTCCTCCTTTTCCTTCTACCCTCATCTCACAATCCATTATCGCTATCAATTTCAATTATTTATTATTTATTATTTTCTCGTAAAAATCTATATTGTAAATATTTATTAAACTCGTTCGGAGAATAAGTAATTTTTATTAAATGACGTCTAAAGTAATCTGTTCGAGTAGAACTTAAAATGATTTTGAGGTTTAGAGTAAAAGTTTGCTGGTGATGGTTGCATCGGTAAAATACGATGAACGAAATTAATTTTTTGTACAAGTTAATATTTAAAATATTTTATAATAAATGTTATCTTTTGATTATAATATCACGAGCTCTAGAAATGGTAGAGTTTCATTCATTTTCAAATGCATCTGCGATTATAATTAAGTAAATGCTCGAGGGCACTCTTACCACCATCACCTTCTCCTCCTCCTCCTACTCCTTCTCCCCTTTTCTCCTGCTCGTGTTCATTAAATATCCGTGTTTCCTTTGACGAGATTAAAAAAGGAACAAAATTCATAGTCATTTTTGTTCTAATCTTTTAAAATATCGAAATGGTCAAACATTTTTGATAATTTGGTTTTTTTAAACGAACGACTTCGAATGATGTTTTCTGAATTATTTCTAACGAATAATTTTCGTTGCAATTGAAACAAAATAAAAATTAAATTATTTACGTATTTAAAATAATATATATATATATTTGTAAAGTATTAAATGTACGAGTAAAAGAAGGACGAGAGTTAAAAAAATCTTTAAAATAATATCCTACGTGACACCATATAAGTACACGTTCGATGTTTTCACGATTTCGAACCCGCCTACGATCAAACTTGAAACGTGAAAGTTCCTTTTCGATGCTTTATGTATATTTCTTCTCTTCTTTTTTTCTGTCTTCTTAAACTGTCAAGTAAAATTAAATAAACTAACTGAAACTATGCAACGCCCAATTTGAAGATTCTTTAGAGAGAGAAAAAGAGAAACGTGATAGAAGAGAAGGAACATCTTGTCAGGTTCAAACACTATCTCGTAATAAATAAATAAAAAACAGTACGAAATTTCATTATTCTAAACATAAATTTCATTCAATTGTAACGTAAAATCAATTATCCCAGATAAACCAAACGTTCTTACAAATTTCTTTAACAATCTGAACAAAATTAGATAAAAAAAAAATCTTTCTATAAAAAGAAAAAGTATATAATAATTTTTACTTCAAATAAAACACCAAGTTCATAAACGAATGTTAAAAATAACATCGATAAAACTAGTTGCAAAATAGAATGAATGAATGAATTAATAGTTAGAAACTAGTTAGGTTTTCGTATGGAATAATGTACTCGTACATAGTTCCTTTTTACTTTTATTTATTTTTTTTTTTTTCGAGTAGGTGAGTAGGTAGTAGCTGATCGTCATACCAAACCTACGCTATTTCGACAAAGCGTGCAGAATACAAACTGAAAGGAAACGAATCGTCTACGTGAGTAAAACGCGTGTGCCACAATGTATGATCATGCATATATATATATATATATGTGTATGTGATTATCCTATCAATTGAGTTGTGCAAGAAATCAACAACTTTAAGAAAAATAATATACATAAAAAGATACAATTTTGTATTTTAATTAGAAAAAAAAATATATAAAATACATCTCTTGTATGTAATTATTTAAACGTGAGATCTGATTTAATTGATACAATTATTGATTTTAATAAGAAAATAATTGAGAGAGGGAGAGAGATGATTTATCCCAAAGAGATCGTTAGAGATAGTAGAGAGCGAAATCGTGTCCTTGACATTATTTTACTTCGTGACTAGACCTAGCATCCAGCATCCCAACAACGACGTTAGACGACAAAACTGTTAGTGAAATCATCTTCTTCTAACTCCCTTATATTACTATATAGCATAAACATATTATTTCTTATCGTGAAACTTGTCTCGAACAGCTGCATAGTTAACCTAGACAATATTCTAACGTCATTTCTCATATCCTTACTTTCGATATCTACTACCAAGATTTCATGAATGAATATACAAGTTACAGTTACGTTAATCGATTTTTTTTTTTTAAATAATTTACGTGATACTAGAAATATTATTTATTTTAATAATGTTTGAAGTGTCTTCCGTGATAATTAAAAAAATGAACGGTATACTTTCTACCATGAAACAAATATAATATAATTATGTATGTGTGCCAATAAATTTGGATAAGAGTATTCAACGTGTTAATTAACTTAACTACGTGTTTCCTTATACTAATTAATATTATTATTTTTTCTTTATTCTATAAGTGTATCTTAGAAACTGATAAGTGACACGAGAAGTTTTATTTCTAATGTTATATATTATTATTATTATTATTATTATTAAGGTTTAAGTAATTTTAGAAGATTTTATTTATAAAACATTCACAATTCTTGAATATATTTATTTATAGAAGAATAATTTTTAATAATTGTCGCATTCAGATTAAATCCAGTCATACATCCTTTCATCCATTCATCTTTGAATTTAACATTTCAATGGCCAAAATTCAACACCCCCTTTCCTATTAGTCGCCTTTTATGACAAACAACAGAGGGGAATACTACTGTGAGCTTATTCTATTCCGAATTCACAAGGGAATAATTCTCACTAACGAAAAATCATATTTAACATTTAAATATATCCCATGGGGGAGAGACCACGTATACGTACACAATCCAAATTATAAAATTAATAAATTCCTGTGATTATTATTTTATAATAACGCGATGATTTTGTTGGATAGATTTAGTTTTAATACAAATAGGATAAGATTAGAGATTAAGATTGAAATGTGAATACTTTAACACAGTGGGTTCGAGAGAATAATTTAGTATTCCTTCCGCATTACGATGATATCTCTCATTTAAATTGTATTTTCTTTCACGTTATATAGAAAGAGATATGTTAAGAAGAACTTACATAAATGGTAGTGACCGTCGCATTTCTAATCATGTCTCTGACGTCGTTCATCTCTCTTCTGGATGTTCCAGGCATCGTATTAGTCGGCGCCAACATCACTTCACTTGCCATATCTTTTTAATCTTCCTACTTCTTCTTATACTACTACTACTTCTTCTTCTTCTTCTTTCTCTTATTTTATTTTTCTTTATTTTTATATTATATATTTTTTAAACTACACTAAACATCACCGTAACATAACACAACGAGACAACAATAACAACAACAATAATAATAATAATAATTATTATTATTATAATTATGATATAAAATGAGCATAAAGGATGGATGATTAAATTTCACTTTGAAATTGGAATGATTTCCATTTTCATTTTCATTTCCATTAACGAGTTTCTCGTCCTTCTTAAAACTCGCATGCAAACTAACACAGACACGCACATATATATTTATAATACACGCTATTATCTTGCAGTTACCTTCTTATTTATCCGAGAATGAGCATAAGACTGATTGTGAGAATACTATCACGATGTTAAAATAGATACATTGATTGTTGGTTGTGTGAAATTTGGTTAGCAAGTAATAAACACGTTTATCCCTGGCTGTATGTATATATGTGTGTATGTATGTATGTATGTATGTTTTATACCTCTCGTCACTAGGTCTCTTTTTGTTTACATTTCTATCTCTTTCACTCTAAAGTGGCACCATTCTCCACCTAAACGTTTCACCTTTAATTCTTGGAACTTGTTTTTAAAAGGCCTAATAGGTAAACACACAAGTACACATACATCCACTTTTTTATAATTAATTATTTATTATAAGAAAAAGATTGTTCAAATGAATATATAAATTGAAAAATATTACACGAGATGGAGAATAATAAAAAATAATAAAAATAAAAAAAAGAACAAAAGAATTCACTAAATCCGCACTATGAAATTCCCATTAAAAGTGAATAATGATCCTTGAACGACGATGGTCTGGTGCACGGTTAGAGGATTAAAAGAAACAGAATTTAAACAAAAAAGAAAAGAAAATATATATTAAAAAGAGTGAAACTAAGGTATGAAAAATTATAGGAATTCTCGTATAGCTCTCTCGGACGACGTTTGAGAGAAGACTAGAAGCGAAACTCAGCCTTCGTTCGTTCGTTCGTTCGTTCATTCCTTCTTTCTTTCTCTATCTTTATCTATAGTTTATACCTCCTTTCTCTCTCCATCTCTGTCTTTCTCGTGGTCTTGTGAGTCAGCTGCTTCACTACGTATGTATATGTATATAAATTGATGTGTGTATAAAATGTAGTATATGCATTTACGTATGTTAAGTGTGTATTGGTGCATGTATCATCATCATTCTGTCTCCCTCTTTCATTCTTTCCTATTACATATACATATATATATGTATGTGTGTGAATATATTCATGCACATTAAAAAGGAAGGGTGTACCAACACGAAAAGAAGAGAAAGAAGGGAGGGAAGAGTCACTATGATTCTGTTTCCCTCTATATAATCTTGAAACTAGGGGAGGTGAACTTTCCACAAGACAACTCGACCACGATGATCTTATTTTTTCATCTTGTATTATTTATTATTTTATTTATTTCTTATCTAATTCGATACTAGAGGAATGAGACCTTATTTTATTTATAATTTTATGGTTGTTTTATTTTTCTTATTAATAATTGAATATATATTTACGTGTGAGTATGAACGAATATTATCAATGATACTCTGATATATGAAATAAATACAAAATATATACTACAAAAATTAATATTAGCCCTTAATCAGTCGTATGTTACATCTCACTTGACAATAGTACTTTGTTGACTGTAAAAATAATAAGAATCATATTTTAACGATCGTGCGAAGATGATTATATTAATTCATAATGATTTGTTGTTATCGATGGGAGGGATCCTATGAGAATATGAGAGAATATGAGAGAAAGTTGACGAAGAAAAGTTAACAAAAAATAAGAATGGAGAGCTCTTGATTTCTTTCCATGATCTACACACACACATACACAGAATATGAAAATACACAGACATAAATACAAGCAACCTAAACGTTCAGTTATGCGGTAAAACAATTTTTATTCTTATCCGTGCGAACGCAGCAGGACTCGCACGAGGCGACTTTAAGATTGGCCTCTTATTTCTTCTTCTTTTTTTACTTACTTCTATATTATGAAGCGTGTCATTCGTTGTATAACAATGATAATTACAGTCACGATCCTTCCTGACGACGTTTTTCTTTCGTTACACCGGCCAATTGCATTAATTACGAACTAGATGATGCACGAAACAACGTTTATTCCATACAACATCATCAAATTTTCTTAAACATTTTTTTTTTCTCTTATATTCCTTTTATTAAATAATCTTACGATATAAATAATCTTAAAATATAAATCGTATCTGAATTTAATTATAAATCATAGAAAATTTGTATTGAAAATCTATCCAACTCTTCCAACCATATGATTGTTATTTGTAAATTAACATATTTCAAACAAAATAAATAAGAAATAAATAAGATGATCGTATTAGTATACAATGAAAGTATTTAAAAATATCAAAAATTAAATATTAAGTTTGAACTAGAAATTGTTTAGTTTTTACGTAAGTTTATAAAAAGGATCCCTGATTTTTCTCAATCACGATTTAACTGATCTAGGTTTAAACACGATCTTCTTCAATTCCTGTATTTCTTAGAAACCACGACACAAAATAGTAGTAGCAGTCTGAGAGTGTGGGTCACGAGCACGTTAATTGCCAGGTAAGGAACCCGAAGGTACACTGTTTCCATTTATTTGTCTTTTTTTTCTATTTCTATTTTCCTTCCTTTATCTTTCCTCTTTTATACTACACTACACTACACTACACTACACTACTCTACTCTAATCTAATCTGGTCTATACCTTAACTAGTAAAACGAGAAAGGATAAATCTTGATGCAGGTGCACCGGAAAAACTAAAAGTCGAGTTTCTTCTCCTATTGCATCCTCGATCAAGACCGATCAAGATCGATCTATTTATCTTTTCAAGATCACTGGAGCAAGTTTTGATTTAATTAGTTTCTTCTTCTCGATTCGATATTACATCTATCTTATTGACGAATGAATAATTCATAGAAAATACCTTTAAATTAAAAATTGCATATAGAAATAAATTAATTTAATCTTTCGAACTATGGTTAACGTTTTATTCGAAAGTTATAAACAATAATTATTTATCTTATCCATTAATGTTTCTTTTAAACAGAAATTCTACTTATTATGAAACATCAAAGTAAATTGACTTTATTTATTGAATCATCTTCTAAAGATACTACCCTAATTACAAAAAATATTCCTAAATTCGCTAGAAATCGTGATATTTCGTTTCGAAAAATCGCTTTATCTGTAAGACGATAAATAAATCCATGATAAAAGTTAAGAAAGATAATACAAGAAATGACTTTTTTGTTATTAAAATCTCAAACAAATCGTAGAAACAAATAAAATATTCTAAAAGTATATTTTATCGTATCGAATATAAAAAGAAAAAGAGAAATAAATATATTTATCGATGCATTACTTATTAACGTATCGTACTGGTCGGAATTAATTTCCGTTGAAAGAGCAAGGATACATAACACGCAAGATTACGATAGATAAACAGGATTTATTAATTCTATTGTGAACTTTATATATACTTTATTCAATACAGACATCTATTGATATGTTTTTATTAGTATGATAAAAATATATTTGGATTAGTATGGTTCTTTGTTATGGTGGTGGCTGAGAGCAGACATACGACCGGAACGGTAAAAAAGCTTTGCTGGTTTAAAATACGATTTATAAAACTACTTGTAGAAAATATTATAAAAGAGATTCCCTCTCTCTCTTTCTCTGGTATAATAGTTGAATATGCGAGTATGAAAATGAAAGAGAGACACACCTAAGATTAGGCCTCCGTATTAGTTTCCGCTACATTAATCGGCGGAAACGATCGAGACTCGAAGACCCCTCTAAGACTTCCTGATAAGATCACCTTTTGATGAATGCATTACTTTTGCTGCAACACGCACGTTATTCTTCATATTCTTTTACATATTTTTATTAAACTTGGTCGAGTTTAATACGATAGAAAAAATAGTTATGTATATAGAAATTTATTTAAAAAAAAAATAAATTATTAAGAGCTTTAGTAAGTTATTAATTGTGTTTTTTGGACTAATAATAATAATAGCAAGAAATTATAATTGGTATATTAATCATAGGAGTAATTGAAGGAACTCGTGCCAATGTAAACTTGTAATTACAAATACCCTCTTCTCTATCTACCTATTTATCTATCCATTCATCTACCTATCTACCTATCTATCTTTCTATCAATCTATCTCTTACAAGCTGACTATTACACTTTCAAAGATTTCATTCTAACGTAATAATACCAGACCAAGTTGAGAAACACATTTAAATATCACTCTCTCTCTCTCTTTCTCTCTTTCTCAATCATTTTCTTGCATAAAATTATTAAAAATCTAATTGAAAGTATCTATCAATGGATTGATATTAACAAACATTCGTTCACATAACGAAAATTCGTCATATTTGTATATTACAGAAAATAATTGATTCTTGTTCTTTTAATTCTAAATAAATTAATTCTATTCTAATTTTTATATACCCAAAAGAGATAATTCCAAAAAAGAACTGATTTTTGTTTTATTTTATTTCGGTAATGAATAAAATTACAGGACAAATATTTGTTAAGGTTCTCGGTTATTTATATTATTGATAAACGTGGTATATTGAAAAGGAAAAATGTTTCTTGCTAAAAAAGAAATTACTTTTCGAATGAATTTAACATACATTGTAATTTGGTTTTCGTATAAGTTCGTAATAAAGTTCGCGAGATAGAGAAAACACAATGAAGTAACTTACAATTAGTACATAGTTTAAGTTAAGTTAAGTTAAGTTTAGTTTAGTTATTAGTTTCTACCACCTCAGGGACACTTTTCCTTCCGTCGAAGTTTTAACACCTAAGCTTTCTCCTACAAAAATACTTAAATTCTCGATAACTTGTGCAAAAGAAATGAAAGGATAAACATCGTCTTTAGTATTGGACAAATGCCAAAGCATTGAAAGAAGAAGAAGAAGAAGAAGAAGAAGAAAAGGATGAAAAAGGAATAAAAAGAAATTGTCAAGGAGGTCGCGTTGTGACGTTCGAGTATCGATTGTTTATTCCTTCCAAGTTTCCCAAAGAAATATTCGTATTTCCCGCGGAACAAAAATGGTGGTACAATGGAAAAACTTATTGTTTTTTATTTAATAATAATCAATATTGAAAAAGAAATTATTTTATTTACGATGAAGGAAAGAATAAACTTTCTTGGTTTGAACTCGACATTTAAAAGAGTAGAAGCACAGTAAAGTACAGGTATATAACAGATTCATTTTGTCGTTCGCGATATATAACCTTGTGCACACAGGAAACGAACGCCATATTCGTCATAGCGTCACAGCTCGGGAATAGCTTTACTACCGTCTCTGTATGAGACCGCGTGATTACTTCTGTCTTTATCTTTCTTCCTATCCTTCTTCCCATTTTTATTTTTATCCCTTCCATACCACGATACACGATCGAATTGTTTTAATACGATATATTTTTAACTTACGAGAAACAATGATTGTATCGTATTGAATTGAATTTCAGGTTGATCTACGAAACGACTACCCTTCATTTCAAATTCAAAAAAATACAAATAAAACATATCGTCCTTAATTCTCGTAAGATTTGTGCCACTGTATAATCCCGACGTTTCTCGATCTCGATAGATCGATGATCTCCGGGTGATCGATAAACGGTTAAAGATCTGGAGTATAGATCGAAAGCGGGTTAACCAGCTGCTTTCACTCTTTTCCAACAGCAATTGCAATTGCTAAAACGCGTTATTCAATAAATACATTTAATCATTTATCCTCGTCATCGGGAAATACAAAAAAACAAAAGATAAAAAATAAAAGAAAACCATTCTAAATACAATTGCAAACTATTCTCGTGAATATAATAAAATAACGAAAAATCCTATTACGATAATTAACGATTTTGTAGAAAACGTGCGAGAGATTCTGCTTCGTGCCACCGTACATTACAAAATGCCGGCTCCTATTCAACCCCATTATACGCGGATAACGAGATACATACTTAAATCTTTAGAAATACAATTAAAACAAAATATCATTCGATATAAATATTTGTATATCTACCAAAATGATGATTAAAAATTAACTTATATATAAATAAATGATATTTTTCAAATATCAATCTAGCTGAAACGAAAAATTACAAAATAGAATAAAAGATAAATAAAACGATGAAACACTAACCTGTCGCGAGTCGAAGGCGTCGGAGAAATGTTCGGCATCACCCCCAGCGAGTTGATACTGTTGTAATAGCAGTTGTTGTTGTTGATGATGCTCGCCAGCGGGTCCTTTACGTCGATCGTCACCCGCGTTGCGATCCATGTCGTCGAAACCATGGACGACCCTGTCGGCCAGGCCGTTACAGGTCGTCGAATCCTTCCTCCCTCCTCCTCCTCCGCCTCCTCTTCTCCTTCCTCCTCCTCCTCCTCCTCCTCCTCCTCTTCTTCTTCCTTCACCCTCGTCCTCGACACCGCTTCCGCTGCTTTGGTCTCAGCGAAGAGGCGCGAGATCGCGCACAACATTCAACGTTCCTACTGTCTGATATTAAATATCACTGCATCCGACACGAACTTTTTCTTTTTACCACGAAAGGATGACAATAAGGACGATAATGACGTACAACCGTTTGCACCGGTCCTTGTCCTCGTCATAACACACTCGAACTCGGGTTATTATTTCTTTTCTTTACTTTTTATTTTTATTTAATTTACAAAAAGACGAACCACCGATTAATCAATTTTGATTATCCTTCCCACAGTACAAGGCGCTGTATTTTTTTTGTATCCTTGTCCTTCCTTTTTTTCTTTCTTATCGTGAAACCATCTACGTTACCTTTAAATTTGAATAAGATGAAAATGAAAATAGATAAGATAATTTTTTAGGATGAAATGAGTTTTAGATGGAAGGAGTGAAAGTAAAAGAGAAAGAGACAGAGAAAGAGAAGAAGAGGGGTAAAGAAAAGGAGGATGGGGAAGATATTGGAAGAGGAGAGAAGATTCGCGAGGATCACCGCTATTTTCGTCGGCGACGTGCTTCTCTTTCCATCTCTTTCCCTTTCTTTCTTTCTCTTTCTATCTGGTAGTCTTCTCTCACGCACCTCTTCTATCCCACTATCGATTTTACGCGGTGTGCGCGCGTTAAGAAGAAACGTTAAAACGGCCGCGAACGAACGAGAGAAACATACACGGTGGTATCTTTTTTCTAACGAAATTGTGCGAACTACTACTACAACTATACCAACAGAAACACACGCACCTAAGGGAGGGAGCGACTAACGAATATATATATATATACGTACGTACATAGAGATGAAAAGAGAGAAAGATACTACGTATTACAAGTTTGGATTGTTCCAAAAGTTTCCTCCGATTTTCGATAGATGTCAGGATTATTATATCATCTATATAATATTAAATATAATATATCAAATAAAATAATATATATATATAATATTAATATAATCTTTTACGTACATTATTTTTCTTTCTCCAAGCTCGGATATTATTATAAACAAAAAAGAAATCCACGTAGAAAACAGAAACAAATAAAAATGGATTCTTCTTTCTCAAATAAATTATCTTTTAAAATCAACCAATAAGAATATTTGAAAAATTTAATAAACATATATGTATATGACTAGGGTAATCGAATCGCATGTTTCTGATTGGCTGGCGAGAAGAAGAGGAGCGCGCGAAGCGTGCAAACGATGGAAAAAGAGAGAGAAAGAGTAAGAACAGAAATGAAAGATAGAAAAAGATGAGAAATATGAGCGCGTAAAGTAAATTCGAAAAATAAAATGGTATCGATAATGGTAAATAGGAAGAGTCGATCATATATTAAAGTCAAGTCTTCCCCTCTTATCTCTTTCTCTCTTTCT
>JACGTP010000745.1:0-19332 GCA_023678845.1 Mischocyttarus mexicanus
AATATGCCCAAGCTATTATCCAGCGGTAATATGCCCAAACTATTAGCCGGCGTTATTTTATGGCCAAGAAATTAGCTAGCGGTATAGTATGCCCAAGCTATTATCTAGCGTTAATATGCCCACGCTATTAACCAGCGTTAATATGCCCAAGCTATTATCCAGCGTTAATATGACCAAGCTATTATACAGCTTCAATGTGCCCAAGATTTTAGGTAGCGGTAATGTGCCCAAGCAATTAGCCAGCGTTATAATATGTCCACGCTATTAGCCAGCGTTTATATCCTTAAGCTATTATTTAGAGTTAATATGCCCAAGCTATTATCCAGCGTTAATATGCCTAGACTATCAACCAGCGTTAATGTTCCAAAGCTATTATCCAGCGTTAATATGCCCAAGATATTAGCAAGCGTTAATGTGCCTAAGCCATTAACCTGCGTTAATGTGCCCAAGCTATCAGCTAGCGTTTATATACCCAGGCTATTATCTATCGTTAATATGCTTAAGCTTTTATCCAGCGTTAATATGATTGAGCTATTATCTATCGTTAATATGCTTAAGCTTTTATCCAGCGGTAATATGATTAAGCTATTATCTAGCGTTAATATGCCCAAGCTAATTTCCAGCTTTTATGTGCCCAAGCCATTAGCCAGCGTTAATGTGCCCAAGATATTAGCAAGCGTTAATGTTCCCAAGCCATTAGCAAGCGTTAATTTGCCCAAGCTATTAGCCAGCGTTTATATGCCCAGGCTATTATCCACCGTTAATATGCCCAAGCTATTATCCTCCGTTAATTCGCCCAAGCTATTATCCAGCTCTAATGTCCCTAAGCTATTAGCCAGCGTTAATGTGCCCACGCTATTAAACAGCGGTAATGTGCCCAAGGCATTAGCCAGCGTTAATGTGCCCAAGCTATTAGCCAGCGTTAATGTGCCCAAGCTTTTATCCAGCGTTTATATGCCCAAGCTATTACCCAGCGTTTATATGCCCAAGCTATTATCCAGCGTTAATGTGCCCAAGCTATTATCCAGCGGTAATTTGTCTAAGCTATTATCTATCGTTTATATGACTAAGCTATTAACCAGCTTCAATGTGTTTAAGCTATTAGCTAGCGTTATTGTGCCCTAGCTATTAGCTAGCGTCAATGTGCCCAAGCTTTTAGCTAGCGGTATAATATGCCCAAGCAATTATCAAGCGTTAATATGTCCAAGATGTTAGCAAGCGTTATAGTATGCTCAAGCTATTAGGCAGCGTTATAGTATGACCAAGCTATTAGCTATCGTTTTAATACGCTAATGCAATTAGCCAGCGTTATAATAT
Organism: Mischocyttarus mexicanus; assembly: GCA_023678845.1. Lineage (NCBI taxonomy): Eukaryota > Metazoa > Arthropoda > Insecta > Hymenoptera > Vespidae > Mischocyttarus > Mischocyttarus mexicanus. The sequence goes on from JACGTP010000745.1 coordinate 1,318, forward strand.
GCCCAAGCTATTAGCCAGCTTTATAGTATGCTCAATCTATTACCCAGCGTTATAGTATGCCAAGCTCTTAGCCAGCGTTAATGGGCCCAAGCTATTATCCAGCGTTAATGTTCCCAAGCTATTATCCAGCGTTTATTTGCCCATGCTATTATCTAGCGTTTATATGCCCAAGCTATTAACCAGCGTTAATATGCCTAAGCTATTACCTAGCGTTATAGTATGCCCAAGCTATTTGCCAGAGAATTAGTATGCCCAAGCTATTAGCCAGCATTATAGTATGCTCAATCTATTACCCAGCGTTATACTATGCCCAAGCTTCTAGCCAGCGTTATAGTATGCCCAAGATATTATCCAGCGTTAATATGCCCAAGCTATTAACCAACTTCAATGTGCCCAAACAATTAGCCAGTGTTATTATGCCTAAGCTATCATCCATCGTTAATATGCTCTAAATATTAGCCAGTTTTATAGTATGCCCAAGCTTTTATTCAGCGTGTTAATATGCCAAAGCTATTAGCAAGCGTTATAGTATGCCAAAGGTATTAGCTAGCGTTTTAATATGCCAAAGCTATTATCCAGCGGTAATATGCTCAAGCTATTATCCTGCGTTAATATGCCCAAGCTATTATCCAGCTTCAATGTGCTTAAGCTATTACCCAGCGTTAATGAGCCCAAGTTATTATCCAGCTTCAATGTGCTTAAGCTATTATCTAGCGTCAGTGTGCCCTAGTTATTATCCAGCATTAATATGACCAAGCTATTATCCAGCGTTATAATATGCCCAAGAGAAAATTCTAACGAAATTAGAATATATATGCATATCGGCTATTTATCGAGGTAAAATTTCAATCTGTAGAAGAATTTTTTTGTTCGGTAAAGAGAACGTTCGCTGCAAAGAAATCGCTGGTTCATTATTTCGGAGATCTCAATCAGTTAAGACAAAAACCCAATAAGAGTATAGTACGATATGCGTGTAGAACAAGAGAATTAGAGACAGCATTAATAGACTCCATTAAAACCGAATTTCCCGAGAACAGTGCACAGATTATTAATAAGGTAGAAACAGATTTATTGAAAGGTTTTACCGACGGGATCACAACTTCCATACGAACAGAACTCCGACTTAACGGTAACAAAACCCTGACAGATGCCATAGCCGACGCGATAGCGCTGGAAAACAATACCACCCTGAATCCCCTGAACCCGTCGTATAACAGGAACAATAATAACAGAAACTCGAACGGACGGTATGAAGAGAGATACACTAATACGGAAAACCGATCTTATAGATTCAATTACAATCAAGACCGTAGGTACCCCGACCAACCGCCACGATACACCGACCGAAATAACGACAACTATAACCAAGTATTATGTATAATGATCAAAAATATCCAAACGCGAATAACAGAAACCTTAATCGTGACTATAATCGGGATATTAGACATTTTAATTGCTATCAAAATTTACAACCACGGTTTTTCCCAGAGGAGAGGCGAAATTATCGTCAGCATAATTATCGAAATCAACGCTCAGAAAATTATGAAAATAATAAAACTTATAACACGTACGAAAATTCGAAACTAAAGAACGTTAGAAACGCATTCTCGCCACTCGCTTATTACGAAACAGATAGATTTGATACGCGAACAGATACCCATCCGACGGGAAGCAGGACCGCGCAAATTACTCGGCCAGAAGCAGGAACAGAATTGACTTACGCGATACAACAAGAAACCCCCCTCTGCAAATTATCTAACACGACGAATAGTAAAGTCTTTTCATATAATGTATTACCCTTCGAACCAGTAAAATTTGAGAGTGGTGGTTTTTTAACCGATCCAAAGCCTAGAATATCAAGTTACGTTAGAGTATTAAACCCCGAAATACCGAAAATATTGTTAAAGGAACAGGAATTAACCCCAAAAGCATATTCTAACGACGCGAAAAACGCGGTAACTATGACATCTTCTGCATTTTTATTGCAACGTGATAAAGAGAAAACGGACATAAACGTTTGCAATGACACTGATAACGCGGAAGTAATGACAATTTCTACACCTTCAATCCAACCGTTAGAAGAAACTACAGCTTTAGAAGTAGGGAAATTTGAGTATGGTCAAGCTACGATAGGCGTAGACGACCTCAAAAATAAAACTATAATGAGACAAAAGCTTTCGGAAAACTTAGGAAATGAAGAATTTTCAGCTATTAGATCCGTTAATACTACGTCAGTCATAGATAAATCGGAAAATAAAGGAATTAAGAAGTTAAATAATAAAGTAAATCACATGAGTAGATTAAATAATAATACGTTAGTCGTGAATGAGCAGGAAAAAGTAGAAATGGAGCTAGATAAAAGAAACATAGGAGAGGAGAAGAATAGGAAAAAAGTAAGTCATAAGGAGATAAATAAAAATTATAAAAATAAAGATAGGGAAAAAGAAATGGGTAACGAAGAAATAAACGATGAGTGTAAAATAGAAGAAAGACTTAAGAAAGTATGTAAGGGAATAATGAAGGTACCGACGCTAACAATTTTGCCGTTGAAAGAGGAGGTAATCTCAGTAGTGGAAGAATTAGAGAGTGGCCGAGCTACGTCAGTCGTAGATAACCACACTAATGAAACCATGATGGGAGAAAACTTTTTGGAAAACGTTGAAATCGAAGCACCCGTTATAACCACACCCGACGGTCAAGCTACGTCAGGCGTAGACAACCGTGTGAAGGAAAATATAACGGGAGGTAAACCATTAATGCAGTTAGGAAGTCTAAACACAAAATTTAGAAAAATTTCGTCGACTATAGGTAAACAAGGAGAAATAAATGATAGAAGAATAGATAAGGAAGAAATAGATGATAGGAGAATAAATAAAGAAAAAATAAATGGTAGGAGAATAAATATAGAAAAAATAAATGACAGAAGAGTAAATAAAGAAGAAATAAGTGACAAGAGGAAAAATATTGAAGAAATAATAAATGTTGAAGAAGTACAAAATGTTGAGGATATAATAAATGTTGTAGAAGTAAAAAATGTTGAAGATATAATAGATGTAGAAGAGATAAATGACAGGAGAATAAATATAAATAAAGAAGTAAATATTGAGGAAATAGACAGTAGAGAAATAAACAAGGTTGTTAAGCTTAGGAAAGAAAAGTTAAATGGTAAAGAAATAAATCAGAATAATTTTGAAAGGAAAGTAGGGGAATTAGGAGATGGTCAAGCTACGTCAGACGTAGACAGCCACACTAGGAAACCTGCGCTAGAAGGAAAAATCTTAGAAATTATAAAATGTAAGGAATTTATGGCCGCGAAACCCAATGAAGCTACGTCAGACGTAGATAAGTCAGAAAAGATAGGAGAAAAAAGTTTTAACGAAGAACGTAACGAAACAAATCAAGTTTTAAAGAACGCGTGCGAAACTGTAGAGAAAACAGAAGTAGAAGTAGGGGAAATAGATGACGAGACGACGTACTCCGACTTTTATAAACTACTATTAGAGATTAAAATAGATAAAGAATTCGATATACAACACAATCCCCAAGAACTTGATAATGTATTTCACGAAAACAATAGCGAAGCTGGTGTCAAAATGCATAATCAAAACTTTTATAGTGAAGTAGCGTTAAAATCACACATAATAAGTAAAGACAGATTAATTGAATACAATTCTGGGATAAAATATAAACTTGGAAGAGCAACTGTTAATGCTGACACAAGTTTCGATTATTCGATCACGTTATGTAAGCCTATGGCACCATGGAATACATTAAAGAAGATATTTAAGAATACGAGAAAGCGAACACGATGTTATTATCTGTCTAGACGGACAGCCAAGAGAAATAGGATATTTAGAATAAATATACAAACACCCAAAGTCCTCAAGTCATTTAATCATCCCCACCGCCTCCAATATTGTCCACGTTATCTATATCCTCCTTCTCGGATTCCGTTGGTTCATGCTAATCTAACCCTTGCGCCATATTAGAACTGGTAGTTCTGGGATTACTTTTTCTTTAAAACTATAGAATCATGTAACTAAAAATATATTATACATACAAACTTATGTTTTATTGAAATGATAACTGGATAACATTCATGTCTCATCAGGGCGAACTTTTTGACAAAAATGTTTTTAATAGTTCAAAAAAAAAAATATGTATATATATATATATATATATTCAAAAAACTGCCATAAAAATAAAGATATCGTGCTTGAAAGTACAAAATTTATAACTTACTGCACAGAAAGCGATTGATAACGTCAATTGTCGCACATCACTCATCTACGTAGGAAAGGCATAAAGAGCGGATGCAACATATTGCATTATTTGGAACTATTATAAAAATAAAGCGAAGCGATATAATGGGAAATAGTTTTGTTACCGCAGCGTGCGACCTTTGATCATGAATAGTATGTACGAAAAATAATAGTAAAAGGAATTACGATAAGAAAGTGGTAAAATAAAATCTTAGAATTAGAGATGATTTCTTTCTTTTGGCAGTTAAAGCAGGGGTAAATTCGATAATATTCGACGTACCAAATAAATGAAAAAATAATAGTGGTAAAATTAGAAAAGAGGATTTGCGTGTGTATGTGTGTGTATAAAGATTTATAAAAATTTTAAAATTAAAATATTGTAAACGAAATTCAAATCCAAAGGTATATGCGTATATATCTATTCTCTTTTGTAAAAAAAAAGTCGTCATGTTTTTAGTTTGAATCAGTAACTGCAACATGATGAAATTCACCAATTTTCAGAAATAATAAGGACTGAACAAATCTCCTTAAAAGCAAAATGAAAAGCTTCTTTAATAATTAATTCCTTTGGTTGCTGATTTCGATTAAAGATACGACGAACCGCCATATCAAAATTATGCAAAACAGAAGGAGTTGGTCTTTTGTGTCTTGTTACTGGCAGCGATATAACGAGTAAGATCTTTACCTGACTTACACATCTACAACTTCACCGCGCGACATGGGAGACTGCAACCTGAGACAGCACCAGATAAAACCAACCATTACTAACATCTAATCATCGAGGGTCATTGACGTGTGTGTTTGCTCCCGCATTGCGAGACATGGTTTTAGTCGCTTGAATGTGTCATCACTTCGGCATAAGATTCATGTCAGCTGTTCGGAATAAAATAAAAATATATTACCAGAAAATGGACAGAAATTAGTACTGAAAATATAGTATTTGAGAGCACCTGATATTCCTGGTGAAACGACAATTTGTATTTGGAAGGCTCACAAGAGACTATGATGGGAAAATAATATTGGCGGAAAAATTTTCCACCGCTTATTAAATAAACAGAAGAAAAATTCTGGAATAAAACAAATTTTCGAGACAGCAAAGCAACTCTCATATCTGTGCCTGTAAGACAAACTCTATTTGAGGGATGTTATCATTCAGTACTACACCTTGTTTTCGTTCTGCGGTTGCGACACATTCTCATCTGTAATACGCTTATTCATCTACTTCACGTTACACCGAGGAATGAGTCAACACCTGAAGAAACTTTGCGACTAAATAAACAAATCAAGCTCATATCAATACCAGAAAATTCTAACGAAATTATAATAAAAATTGTATTATCTAGCGCCAGAACAAGTAAGCAGTGGCTTAATTCCGATAGTAAATAAAGTTATCACGTGCGAGATAACTTTATTTAAAATAGGGGGGGAGGTGTTACGTCACGTCACGTTTATCTATATTATTTTCTTCGCAGTAGTAAACTAGCTCACGAGCGATGCTGGGCCATTGGTGAAAGCATCGCACGCGAGACATGGACTTATCGATGAGATCATTGCCCGCGTGATCTATCAAATATCAATACATAAAGAAATTCTCGAAACAGTTACCTAAATTCTTATTAAATATTTCTGAATTGCTGGCGTAGCGAAACACTGAGCTCCTGGGCGTGCAATGCCGCGTGGCAACAAACCTAAGCAGGCGATTGGCATCATATAACGCGATAGCATGTATCATATAACAGTGAGATAGGAACGTATATAGGAACGGAGCATGCATTCACGGGGCAGAAGAGAAAAAACAGTTGAGAAGAGAGAATACAGTAGAGTGGAATAGAGTAGAGGAGATGAGGGCGAGGGCAAGGGTCGTGACTGCTGCTGCTGAGAGCTAGGAGGAGATTCACTTCTTTCTTAATTTTATAACGTTTACTTTTGTTTTCTTGCGAGTGTTGTTAATTGATTGTTATCCAAACTATCTGCGGATTGAAATTGTTTCTTTCGTCTTCATTGTAAGTATTAAATATTATATAAATGAAATTATAACCAGAACTCCCGGCGATATTGACTCCCGATCACCATTTTCCTTTTCCTAACCTACTCATAGTTTCCATCAGACGCTTGCTTGTTGCCATGTTTGTTGTTGATTAATCTTCGGAAGAACGAACCTGCCTGGTCCCGGCTAAACTCGGTGAATGCAGAGTGGCCATACAGGCTTAGCAATAACTCTTTCCCTCATTCGTCAGTCGTGACGTAACACAGCGTTATAGTATGCCCAAGCTATTATCCTCCGTTAATATGCCCAAGCTATTATCCAGCTTCAATGTGCTTAAGCTATTAGCCAGCGTTAATGTGCCCACGCTATTAAACAGCGTTAATGTGACCAAGGCATTAGTCAGCGTTAATGTGCCCAAGCTATTAGCCAGCGTTTATATGCCCAAGCTATTATCCAGCGTAAATGTGCCCAAGCTATTATCCAGTGGTAATTTGCCAAAGCAATTATCCAGCGATAATATGACTAAGCTATTAACCAGATTCAATGTGCTTAAGCTATTAGCCAGCGTTATTGTGCCCTAGCTATTAACTAGCGTCAAAGTGTCCAAGCTTTTACTTAGCGGTTTAATATGCCCTAGCTATTATCAAGCGTTAATATGCCCTAGCTATTATCAAGCGTTAATATGTCTAAGATATTATAAAGCGTTATAGTATGCCCAAGCTATTAGCTATCGTTTTAATACGCCAATGCTATTAGCCAGCGTTATAATATGCCCAAGCTATTAGCCAGTTTTATAGTATGCTCAATCTATTACCCAGCGTTATAGTATGCCCAAGATCTTAGCCAGCGTTAATGTGCCCAAGCTATTATCCAGCGTTAATGTTCCCAAGCTATTATCCAGCGTTTATTTGCCCATGCTATTATCCAGCGTTAATATGCCCAAGCTATTAACCAGCGTTAATATGCCTAAGCTATTAGCTAGCGTTATAGTATGCCCAAGCTATTTGCCAGAGAATTAGTATGCCCCAGCTAATAGGTAGCGTAATAGTATGCCCGAACTATTAGCCAGTGTTATAATATGCCCTAGCTAATTGCCAGCGTTATAATATGCCCAAGCTATTAGCTATTTTTATAATATGCACATGCTATTAGCCAGCGTTATAATATGCCCAAGTTATTAGCCAGCTTTATAGTATGCTCAATCTATTTCCTAGCGTTATAGTATGCCCAAGCTATTAGCCAGCGTTATAGTATGCCCAAGATATTATCCAGCCGTAATATGCCCAAGCAATTAACCAGTTTCAATGTGCCCAAACAATTAGCCAGCGTTAATATGCCTAAGCTATCATCCATTGTTAATATGCCCTAAATATTAGCCAGCGTTATTGTATGCCCAAGTTTTTATCCAGCGTGTTAATATGTCAAAGCTATTAGCTAGCGTTATAGTATACCTAAGCTATTAGCCAGCGTTAATATGCTCAAGCTATTATCCAGCGGTAATATGCCCAAACTATTAGCTAGCGTTATTGTATGGCCAAGAAATTTGCTAGCGGTATAGTATGCCCAAGCTATTAGCCAGCATTATATTATGACCAAGCTATCAGCCAGCGTTATAATATGCCCAAGCTATTAGCCAGCGTTAATGTGCCCAGACTATCAGCCAGCGTTAATGTTCCCAAGCTATTATCCAGCGTTTATTTGCCCAAGCTATTATCTAGCGTTAATATGCCTAAGCTATTATCTAGCGTTAATATGCCCAAGCTATTAGCTAGCGTTGTAGTATGCCCAAGCTATTCCAGCGTATATATGCCCAAGCTATTACCCAGCGGTAATATGCCTGTATGGGCGAAATTTCTCTTATTCGGAGTCCTCTCGCAATTAGATAATTATTTAGCTGTGGAAGTGGATTAAGGATTAGATAACAAATAAGACACGTAGTTGAGCCAGACGGAAAACAATGTTCCTTTATTGGCTCTAAAGTGGAAAAGCCTTTCGGCATAAAAACCCCTAGAAGATGTTTAATATACAAATAAGTTCGTTGATTCAGTTATTAATTCATAAGTGAGGTGTGCCTTCCTGAAGGCCTAATTACGGTAAGAAGTTCCTATAAGTGTCGTTTAACTTAATTCTAAGTTCGCTGGCCAAGCGAGATATTATTCTTGTACGTACAAGGTGAAGTGTCTGATGCTTTAGCTTATATAATGAAGATTAACAATGTGTGTTGGGTTGTCTTAAATTATCGCTATCAGGTTAATGGTCTCGTTGTGTTGGACTATTCCTAGGATGGATATTTTTGCGACTGTTGGTTTTACGCCATCTTTAGATGGAAGCCTATGATCTCCCTTAATTGTCCTATTAGTAATTTGTCTCATCGTATCGGGTCGAATATTCTCGGGCGTAGTAGATTGTGAGCTCACTGGAAATATGGAAAAGTTAGTGTGACGTGGCCATTGAGTTCGAACATAATGATAAGATCTTATTCGATGATTAGTGACATAAGTCACGGTTTCCCAGGTCACCAACTTTCTCGATGGTTTGCGACATAAGTCGCGGGTGACCAGATCGCCAACTGTATTACGATGATTACCTATGGAAGAAACGGTAAAGGACAGATAGTCGTCGCATTACGCTTGACTACTCCTTGGGCGGTTTTGACTGAAACCCTTCGAATGATGGAGTCATCTCCCGGATGTACGTCAACGACTCGTCCCAGTTGCCATCTCATGCAGGGCTGACCTTTCTCGATAAGGATGACAATCGCGTCTTTCGTGATTCCCCCTTTCGTATCGGTCCACTTCTGTCGTTTCTGTAATTCGTTCAAATATTCGAGATGCCAACGCTTCCAGAAATCTTGTCGCACCTTCGTGATGACGTTCCAGGATGACAATCTATTATTCGGGATTTTAGTGTAACTGTCCTCAGGTAATCTAGTCAATGGTCGGCCTACTAAAAAATGAGCGGGAGTTAATGCCATGATGTCGTTGGAGTCCGTGGAAATAGGACACAGCGGTCGCGAATTTAAAACCGCTTCGATCTCGACCATGAAGGTAGTTAGTTCTTCGTATGTGAATAAAAGATCTCCCACGACTCGTTTTAAATGGTGTTTAAAGGACTTTACCGCTGCTTCCCACAAACCTCCGAAATGGGGGGAGAACGGTGGATTGAAGTGCCAAGAAATTCTTTTTGCTATCGCGAAATCATTGACCTTGGTTCGGAACCCTTCAGACTCGATAAGGGCATATAACTCCTTCAGCTGGTTATTTGCACCGACGAAATTGGTGCCGTTGTCGGAATAAACGTGCGATGGAACGGAACGTCGCCCAATGAATCGCCGGAAGGCCGCGAGAAACCCATCCGAAGTTAAATCGCTAACTAATTCGATGTGTACGGCCTTTATAGTCATGCATATAAACACGCATCCGTACAATTTGATGCGGCCTCTATTGCGATGTTTTTTCTCCTTGGCGAATATGGGACCGAAAAAATCTACGCCCGTGTGTGTAAACGCCATGGCTTCTTGTACTCGCGATTCGGGTAAATCAGCCATTTGATATCGCGTACCCGAGGCGCGGAATCGAATGCATCGTACGCAATTACGTATGACCTTTCGCACTTGATTCCTTCCGTCCAGGAGCCAAAATCGGTGTCGTATCGCGTATAGTGTAGTTTGTATACCGGCGTGATAGTTCCGTGTATGAATTTTGCGGATAATCAGATTTGTTACATGATGGCGAGAAGGCAAAAGGATTGGATGTTTTTCGCCAAAGGTCAGATTTGAGTGCTTTAATCGACCACCCACTCTAATCAAACCAAACTCGTCGAGTATGGAACTTAACGCGTTGAGTTTCACGCTCCTGATTCCCCCCGAAGCCGATAATCTTGCCTTCTCTTCAAGGAATTGTTCCTCTTGGAGGATTTTTAAAACACGTCGTTCAGTATCCGCGATTTCATTAGTCGATAATCTTCCTCGATATGTATTCGACCTTTTCCGTCTTAAACAGTACGATAAAATCTTAAGTAGTCGCGTATAGTCTGAAAATCGCTCAAAGATAGAATTTCCTCCGACACGCGTTATCAGTACTTGTGACCCCTTTATTTCGGGTAGTTCGCTAACCTCGGGAATAGACTGTGTCGGCCAATCTGATTCGGGTCGCCTAAGCCACGGAGGTCCATGAAACCACGTCGTGTTTCTTAGAAATTCGCGAGGTAATTGACTTCGCGATAACGCGTCCGCGGGGTTATCTTCGGATCGTACGTGTCTCCATTCGATGCCCTGACAGCGTTGTTGAATTTCTCGTACGCGATTCGCGGCGTAAAGCTTTAAGATGCTCGGTGACTTTCGTAGCCAACATAGAACTATTGTCGAATCGGACCAAATAATTACGTTATCCGGCTTTAGTATAGCGGGGTGAGTGCCCCGCATAATTCTAATCGCGGTATAGTCGTGTCCTTGAGAGGGGCTACGCGTCTTTTCGCGCAAAATAACCTTACGTGGACGTTACCGCGTTCGCCTTGAGATCGCACGTAAATGCAGACTCCGTAACCCTTTCAACTGGCGTCATAAAAACCGTGTATTTGTAAATTAATGCAATTGTTGATACTTATATGTCTTTCCACCGTCAAATTATTTATGGATGTTAATTGGTCCGCGAACGTAGACCATGCGTAATGTAACGCGAGTGGTATCGATTCGTCCCACTCGATCCGCGTTTTCCAGCAATCTTGCACAAGAATTTTGGCAGCTAGGGTGACCGGTCCCAACAGTCCGAGTGGGTAGTATATTTTTGCGATATCGGATAAGATTTTTCGTTTAGTGAATGTTTGATTAAGTGCTACCGGCGTAACCGTATATATCAATTGGTCGAGGTACGCGTTCCACGCGATTCCTAGCGTTTTTAAAGTGGATTTTTCTCCGGAGAAGAACTCTACGTCTACGGTTTTCTTATCTAATCGATCAAGGGCTGGTCAATGATTGGACGCCCATTGTCGAATATTAAAACCACCTTATTTCAGGATCCCGATCGTTTGATCGCGTATTTGTTCGAGTTGTTCGAGTTCATTAGCTCCCGTAATGAGATCGTCCACGTATAAATCGCGCTTCAAGATTTCGGCTCCGAGAGGGTACTTCGTACATTCATCTTTCGCGAGTTGCAATACGGTGCGGATTGCTAAAAAGGGAGCTGACGCTACGTCGAAAGTCACCGTGTTAAGCTCGTATACACAGATTCGTCCGTCCCGAGTCCAAAATATCCGCTGATATCGGCGATCGTCTGGATGTACCCATATCTGCCGGTACATTTTCTCGATGTCGGCGGTTAATACATAACGATAGGTTCGAAATCGCAATAAATGCTCTACTAATTTGTCTTGGATGGTGGGCCCTATCATTAAGGTGTCGTTCAAAGATATTCATGTGGTGGTTTTCGCCGAAGCGTCGAAAACGACTCGCAATTTGGTGGTGTTACTATTGGCTTTAACGACTGCGTGGTGTGGAAGGTAATACCCTCTGGTGGACTCATCGTGTGCTATTGACATGTGTCCTAAATCTATATATTCTTGCATGACGCGCGCGTATTCTACTTGAAGATCTGGATTTGCACGTAATTTTCTTTCGAGACCTCGGTATCGGTGTAACGCTCTCGCGCGCGATTCGCCAATACAGGAATTTTCTATCCGGAAAGGTAATCGAACGACGTATCGTCCGGCTTCGTCACGCGTGGTGGTTTTAATGTATTGCGTTTCGCAATCTACTTCGTTCGCGGCTTCCGATTCGGTCACGATCGCGTCTTCTATTTCCCAAAACCTTTGGATTTGCTTTTCTAAGTCGGTCAACGTGCAGAGAGTAGTCTCTCTCCTTGTATTACCAACCTCGATCCCGCTGACAACTACCCATCCTAACCGGGTTTTCTGTAAAATTAGGTCGCCGCGTTCATGCGATAAAGGAAATTGTCCCACTGACATGAGGGCTAAAGTGGCTCCGGAACCAATTAATATATCGACCGGTCGCGGTAAATGGAATTGCGGATCTGCTAACCTTCGATCAGCTTGTATGTTTATTAGATCGCGGGGAAAGATTTCGCTCGGTACTTCATCAGCGATTTTCGGAACGACAGCAATGATAGATTCCGACTATAACTGTTGATCCTTGATCGGATGGTTACGTGTATAATACCCGTCGAACGCGTATGCGTATCGTTAATCGCGCTGATCGGGATAGAGCAGTTTTCGATGGGCCAACCTAATCTTCGCGCCACCCCTTCGGTAATAAAATGTGCCGCTGAGCATGTGTTTAACAAGGCCCGACACGACAACCATGTTCCATCTCTCCTTTGCACTTGGCAGATCGCGCTCATTAATAATTGATAAGGGGTCACTCGAGGATTCGCGTGCAATACCGGAGCTAGTCACGTCGTATTTTGACTAGTAGTCGTCGCGGGTTCTTCCTTTTTAACCGGTTCTGAGGCTCGAGCATTGGATGATTCGTTCTGTATTCTTGAATCGTGTAGTGTTACATGATAGAATCGATCACATGTTTGACAACGCGGTGCCAAACACCGACCGGTGTGTTTGCGCAGTCAATTATAGCAAATTCGATATTTCCTTAATATATTCCGTCGCGCCATCGTTCCCAGGCGTTGATACCGAACACAGTCCGATATTGAATGGCCGGTCTTTCTACATAAAATGCAAGCGATTGGGTTCGTGGTAACAAAAGAACGTACACGACGTGCTGTTTCCCGTGATGTTGATTGTAATTGACCTCGCGATTGCCTATCTAACTTCGCGCTGTATTCATTTCGTCGTGCGACGCGTTCTGGCTCTCAAAGGGGTCCCTTTCGAGGTTGACTTGCGCAACATTACATCGTTTAGAAAGTCGAGTATTTCGTCTATCGTCGGAAACACATCAGGAGTTAATCGTTTTTCCCACTCGTCGCGGCATTCGTCCGGTATCGCGTTTTCTATCACGCGGGTTATGACGGTGTGTGGCGTTAAATCAAGCGAATCTATGGTTCGGATTCGGGCGCGGGTGTCGTTAATTAATCGCGTCATACCCTTCAAATCAGTGATTTTTGGTTTCCGCGTAGCTAATATCGCGTCGACGTGTTGTGCTAATAAAAGTCTCTTACGATCGTATGTCGCCAAGAGAGCCACCCATGCCAGTTTATAACTGCCTTCTTTCACCGAAAACTGCGATACTGTTTCCCGCGGTAAACCTATTAAAGATTCCCTTAGGTAATCTAGTTTTTCTAACTCGTTTATGTCTGTTCGCGACCCGACTAATGTCATAAATCCATCCCTATACGTGATCCATTTTTCGAAATTCCCGTCGAACGTGGGAATGTTGATACGCGGTAGTGAGACTAGGCGTGGCGTTTCGATGGGAGTGGCGCACGATGTTATCGTACTCGAGGTTGACGCGATTGTGTTAGTGTTCTCCGATAACTTCGCAATAAGTGCATAATACGTGTCATGTAATTCGTCGAGATCGTTAAATTCCCCGTGATCCTTTTCATGCTCGTCGAGAGTTTCATGCAAATTATCGTATCTAATCATGAGCGCCTTTAACCGGTCGCTACGGGCGTTTATTTCCGCGGGAGCTAGAGATCCTTCCGTAATTAGTTTCTCTAAGCGAGTCATGCATCTTCTTAATGACGCGCGTCCAATTTTCAAATTCTTTGCTAACTCCATTCCGAAGGAGGGTTATGTTGCTATATCTGAAGAGTTCGGGTCCGCGCGGCGCGTGTATTCGTACGGCGTATCGCTAGGCGGTGTCTATGCTATCCGTTCGGTGGTGGAGAGGGACCGCCACGTGATGACGTCACGTATGTTCTTACTCCCTCGAATACGGAATAGCGCCGGTTCGAGTGTCGTTACCCCTACTATCGTAAGTCTCGATGATGCAACGCGAAGACGTTCTTTTTGATTACCCAAAGTGTTTTTTACCGACGTGCAGAGTATGGAAATTTCTCGACGCGATCGAGCTACCTTACCGACCGCGTGCAATGCCTCGGGGGTCCTGAATCTAACCAAGAGATGTTAGTTGCCACGTGTAACGACGAAATTTCTTAACTGCCACGTTGGTCACAATGGAAATTCTCGAGTCGTACAAAGGGATACTAATGTTTACAGCGCCGAAATTTCTCGATCGATTGAGAAAATGTTAATCACCACGTGGAGCACAAAGAAAATTCTCGATTCGTACAAAAATATTAATTATGCTAGCACCGAACTTTCTCGATCGGTTAAGAAAATATTAATCACCACGTGGAGCACAAAGAGAAGTCTCGATTCACACAAAAATATTAATTATGCTAACACCGAACTTTCTCGATCGGTTAAGAAAATATTAATCGCCACGTGGAGCACAAAGAGAAGTCTCGATTCACACAAAAATATTAATTATGCTAAACCCGAACTTTCTCGATCGGTTAAGAAAATATTAATCGCCACGTGGAGCACAAAGAGAAGTCTCGATTCACACAAAAATATTAATTATGCTAACACCGAACTTTCTCGATCGGTTAAGAAAATATTAATCGCCACGTGGAGCACAAAGCAAAGTTCAAATTACCCAAAGAGATATTATTTATTAAATATTCGTCTGAAGACAAGCAATAAGGTTAAACACAAATCGCGGACTTCGATATCAATTGAGACCGCACTTTCGCGAATCTTTACGTGCGGCTTGGTGAATACACGTACGCATAAACGTACGGAAAGAAATTAATTCTACTTATCTCCCTTGATGATTTCTACTTCCGGCTCCCGGTATTGTTAGATATCGTCAGGATTCGTAGGCCTGGTTCTCTCTACCACATGTCTCCTTTGTCTGGCTTATCGTCTCGTAACCTGGTTCGTAAATCAGCCGTAGAAATCACACCTCACAGGAGGAACCAAAATGTATGGGCGAAATTTCTCTTATTCAGAGTCCTCTCGCAATTAGATAATTATTTAGCTGTGAAGGTGGATTAAGGATTAGATAACAAATAAGACACGTAGTTGAGCCAGACGGAAAACAATGTTCCTTTATTGGCTCTAAAGGGGAAAAGCCTTTCAGCGCAAAAACCCCTTGAAGATGTTTAATATACAAATAAGTTCGTGGAGATGAATATAAGATTTTGTAAATTTAGAGGTTTACAATATAAGTAGGTTACAAAGGTACTTAGCTTATGGCGTGGTCTTTGTCTAGCACAAAGGTCTTTGTGGTATTCTTAGGTCGCTATCGAATCTCTTTACGTCTACTCAGTAGGGCGTCTAGGATTAGAATGGACGCTTGCTTCGGGAGAAAAGTGAGACCTATTGGGCTTGGCTGGGCGATACAGCGCCCTCAGTGGGGATGCGAGTGTATGGGAATCCTCATGAAGCGCCTAAGCGCGTTCATGAGAATGTGGGCTAATGACGTAAAGTCGAAACCGACCATACGATGCCCAAGTTATTACCCAGCGTTAATGTGCCCAAGCTATTAGCCAGTGTTTATATGCCCAGGCTATTATCTATTGTTAATATGCCCAAGCTATTATCCAGCGGTAATATGCCTAAGCTATAATCCGGCGTTAATATGCCCAAGCTATTACCCAGCGTTAATGTGCCCAAGCTATTAGCCAGTGTTTATATGCCCAGGCTATTATCTATTGTTAATATGCCCAAGCTATTATCCAGCGTTAATATGCCTAAGCTATAATCCGGCGTTAATATGCCAAAGCTATTATACAGCTTCAATGTGCCCAAGCTATTAGGCAGCGGTAATGTGTCCAAGCAATTACCCAGCGTTATTATATGCCCAAGCAATTAGCCAGCGTTATAGTATGCCAAAGCTATTAGTTAGCGTTATGATATGCCAAAACTATTAGCCAGCGGTATATTATACCCAAGCTATTAGCTAACGTTAATATGCTTAAGCTATTATTCATCGTTAATATGCTTAAGCTATTATTCATCGCTAATATTCACAAGCTATTAGCTAGCGGTATAGTATGCCATAGCTATTATCCAGCGTTGTAATATGCCCATGCTATTAGCTAGCGTTAATGTGCCCAAGCTATTATCCAGCGTGAATATGCCCAAGCTATTATCAAGCGTTAATATGCCCTAGCTATTATCCAGCCGCAATATGCCCAAGCTATTATCTAGCGGTAATATGCCTAAGTTATTATCCAGCGTTAATATGCCTAGGCTATTATCTATCGTTAATATGCCCAAGCTTTTATCCAGCATTAATATGCCCAAGCAATTATCCAGCGTTAATATGACCTAGCTATCAGCCAGCGTCATAATAATCCTAAGCTATTAACCACCGTTTATATGCCTAAGCTTTTATCCAGCTTCAATATGCCCAACCTATTATCCAGCTTCAATATGCTCAAAATATTAGCCAGCGTTAATGTGCCTAACCTATTAGCCAGCGTAATAATATGCCCAATCTATTAGCTAGTGTTATAATATTCCCAATCTATTACCCAGCAGAATAGTATGCTCAAGATATTAGCTAGAGTTATAGCATGCAGAAGCTATTAGCCAGCCATAATATGCCCAAGCTATTATCCAGCTTCATTGTGCCCAAGCTATTAGCCAGCGTTAATGTGCCTAAGCTTTTAGCCAGCGGTATAATATGCTTAATCTATTAGCTAGTGTTTAATATGCCCAGGCTATCAGCCAGCGTTTTAATATGCCTGAGCTATAAGCTTAGCGTTTTAATATGCCCAATCTACTAGTTAGTGTTATAATATGCCCAAGCTAATAGCTAGCGTTATAATACGCCTAAGCTATTAGGCAAAGTTATAGTGTGCCCAGGCAATAAGCCAGCGTTAAAATGTTCAAGCTATTAGTTAGCGTTATAGTATGCCCAGGCAATTAGCCAGCGTTATAGTATGCACAAGCTATTAGCCAGCGTTGTATTATGACCAAGCTACCAGCCAGCGTTATAATATGCCTAAGCTATTAGCCAGCGTTAATGTGCCCAGACTATTAGCCAGCGTTAATGTTCCTAAGCTATTATCCTTTGTTTATTTGCCCAAGCTATTATCCAGCGTTAATATGCCTAAGCTATTATACAGCGTTAATATACCCAAGCTATTAGCCAGCGTTATAGTATGCCTAAGCCATTATCCAGCGTTAATATGCCAAAGCTATTATCCAGAGTTAATATGCCAAAGCTATTATCCAGCCGCAATATGCCCAAGCTATTATCTAGCGGTAATATGCCTAAGCTATTATCCAGCGTTAATATGCCTAGGCTATTATCTATCGTTAATATGCCTAAGTTTTATTCAGCATTAATATGCCAAAGCTATTGTCTAGCGGTAATATGTCTAAAATATTAGCTAGCGTTATGGTATGCCCAATCTATTACCCAGCGGTATAGTATGCCCAAGCTATTAGCTAGCGTTATAGTATGCTGAAGCTGTTATCCAGCGTTATAATATGCCCAAGCTATTAGCAAGCGTTATAGTATGCCAAAGCTATTAACTAGCGTTTATATGTTCAAGCTATTATCCAGATTTTATATGCCCAAGCTATAACCTAGCGTTAATATGCCCAAGCTTCTATCCAGCGTTAATATGCTGAAGCTATTATTCATCGTTAATTTGCTCAAGCCATTAGCCAGCGGTATAGTATGCCCATGCTATTATCAAGCGTTCTAATAAACCCAAGCTATTAGACAGCGTTATAATATGCCCAAGCTATTAGCCAGCTGTATAGTATGCCCAAGCTATTAGCTAGCGTTAATATGCTTAAGCTATTATTCATCGTTAATATGCACAAGCT